>OZ026573.1:6481200-6556200 GCA_964020215.1 Aurelia sp. 3 sensu Dawson et al. (2005) | reverse complement strand
AATTTCATTGCCTCATCTGCTGTCAGCTGTAAAAAAAGAGCAGGGTATGTGTTTACTAGTTTGATTTTACTATATTGCAAATGTGACTGCAAAATGGCAGATCATTTCATTGATTTGTTAGATATGTATCCACTTGTCAGAGTGCTGGGGGTTATGTAATGAAGTTACATTGAATATTCTTTGGAGAACAACTCAAGAACAACCTAGAAACATGTTGATCTACACTGCTACTGCATAAGTCAGGTCTTGGACTAAAACTGCATGGAATGAAGCCTGGAGAAGAGTGTTTGGAAAAAAGGAACTCTGGGATACATACAACTACAGCCTGGGATAGAATCCAACTGTAGGAAAATGATTAAGAATAAATCATTATCAATTTACAAAAATTTATTGCAAAACAAGATTGATAAATGGTGAAACCTTTCTGACTTTTTCATCCTTTTTCTTGACTTTAATTTCGGTAAATTCTGCCAATCCAAAAGAACCAGCCACCACAAACAGCTAATTTGAAAAGAATACCGCATTTAGGATTTGAGATCACATTCAAGTAAAACAGATTGAATTTTTGATAAAACGACAATGAATGAAACAGTCCCGTCGTGTGTGACTGTCGTCTGCATATTCATTGCTCTGTTTCTTTCCCACAAAAATCTATAATAAAACGGTAAACTATAAATACCAAAAGAGGCAGCCCAAATTTGAGAAATCTCATGGAACCCTTTGTCAGCAAATTGGAGAGTTTCATCGAAGCTGATCACAGTTTCCTACTGGCTTTTCTGCAGACTTGTTTTTCACTTCTTTTTCTTTGCATGTAAATTGTTGCTGTTGTTGTTTCTTCTGATTGTTGTTGCTGCTGTTTTTACATTTAACAAACGAAACTGAGGCAAATACAACAGAACAACGGGAAAGAAGAAGAAGATGGAAGCTTGAAATAGAGACGTCTGTCGTATATCAAAAATGAATATCAGTTGCGCAGCAAAATTTCTATGGCAAAGTAGTTTCAGCAAGGTATTCTCACGCAATGGAAGATTTGTGCATGGATGTTTATACTTGACAAGTAGACATGAAGAAGATTTGCTTTTGACACCACCAGGTCTGTACTGTATAAAAACCAGAAACCGATAGAGATTGCAAAAATTTCATCTTAGTTGTACTCGTTCAGTTAGAGATTATCAATGTTGGGAAAAATCAGGTGTCAGGATGGGTTCCCAGTATGGAAAGTATGGCAGATGCACACCCGAGATTGAGGCCCCAGTTACACGATACCGGATTCATCACACACCGGATTGCTTTTTGCATCGGATAGGGGGGTTCAGGTACACAACGCCGAGGCAATCCGGTGTCACTCCACTCCGTTTTCGCGGAGTGAAACCACTCCGCTTTGGAGGTGAGGTGAAAATCAATCCGATTCACTCCGCTCCGCATTCCATCTCGTGTAACTGCACCAATCCGATGTGGTTCCACTCCAGTTGGGCTTCGCAGCTGTTAAAGACAATAGATTTAGACATCGCAGTGCAGATCGACTCAGTATCGTGTAACTGCAATCAAAAGTGGGTGCATGTCAATCCGGTGTCGTGTAACTGCAATGAAAACAGCGTGATTTTGACGAAACCAATCCGATGCGAAAAGCAATCCGGTATCGTGTAACCCAGGCCTGAGTTGCTAGTTGCACATGAGTGATTTACGACAAAAACAACAGAGCAAGATCTTTTTGCGCATGCGTGAATCTTCGCAACTTTGAGTCCCCCAAAACTCAACTGATCATGATCAGGGAATACACAAAAGTAGCATAGATTGACGAAAGATTTGAGCAAAAAATAGAAGAATAAGAGTGCAATATACTCATCTGGAATGAGAATTTTACCAATCGCTTAAAAAACGTTCTTTTTCAAAAGTTTCAAGATGTGCACACTTGAACTGCACACTTGCTTGTACATTTCAAATTTTTTTGTGCACACCTGAGATCTCATTGAAAAGTGCCGTGCTTTCCATACTGGATGGGTTCTTCAGGTTCTGACGAGGGCCATAGTGTATTCCAATTTTTCTCTCTGCCTGATGTTCCTGCCAGGCAGGTGTGCAGTATGGCACTTGCACACCAGAGATTTTCAATAGACTATTCAAAATTGACAATAGGGAACAAGAGAAATTTCTTCTTGCACACTGGAGATTTTGTCGAAAGTGCCATTCTCTGCAGACTGGCCACCAGGGATGTGGGCATAGCAAGATTGCCACCAGTGCCAATTTGATGGTGTTGAATAGAGGAGCAATCAACCCTGGGGGCCAGATTGGAAAGTTTGCCTTGCGCGGCCGATTTCTCTGCCGCGCACTTTAAATTTCAGCCGCGGTTCCAGCCGCGAAATTTTCGTAAAACAACAAAAGGAAACAATAGAGCTATTGTTTAGTGACACAAATACAGCCGCGCAAGCAATTTCGACGTTGGAGAGATCGCCCGCGTATTCTGCAAACTTTCCAATCTGGCCTGGGGGGGGGAGGTACTTGGTCTACAAACACACTGGGAGGTGCGCTTGGAAAATCTGAAAAGCTACCCTGTCCCAGAGTCAAATTCCTGAAAATGATACCCTGTCCTGGAGTAAAATTTTCTCAAACAATACCCAGTCCTTAAGTTTCTTCAGACAAAATTGTGCCCTGCAATGAAATTTGTACGAAATCTATCGAAAAATGTGGGGCTTATTGTAATTTGCGAAAATTTTTGCATTATGCGAAAAATGCAACATTTTGCAAATTACAAAACGGGTACTTGAAATTGTAAATATGCGAAAATTCTCCACTAACGCTTCTTTTTCGTCATTGATCAACAACGCAAAGTAGGCCAGGGACAACAAAGTCTCTGTTTCACAACTGCTGTGTAGCTAGTAACATTGCCATAAAGGGTAACTCTTTTCGCAAATTACAAAGTACCACAAACTTTTTGTAATTTGCGAAAAACATCTAGATGCCATGTTAAGACAAATCCCTTTGAGTTTATGGTATTTAGGGGGTGTTGTACATAAAATGTTGAGGGTGTACGGGTATGTGCCGCCCATATGGGTGGGTTTTTTAGTCCAAAGTTCCAGAGACGACAATGAGCGTTTTTACTGACCGTTGGTTGATTTTTCGCAAATTGCAAAATAGCACGAGCTTTTTGTAATTTGCGAAAAGGATCCCAATTAGAAGAGAGTCTCTTATTCGTTGTCAGGGACGTAGGAAGCATCTCAAACTTGGGGGGGCACTACACTTCGAGGGCACTTTTTCCTTAAACAAAAGGGGGCATTTTTCAGAAATAAAAAGGGCACTTCTTTGTCTATTGCAAAATCTTGGGGGGCACGTGCCCCCAGTGCCCCCCGGTTCCTACGTCTATGTTCGTTGTAAGCATTGAAGACATTCAAAAGAGGACGACGAGCCATTTTACTTATTTTTGGTCCATTTTTCGCAAATTACAAAATACCTAGAACTTTTTGTAATTTGCGAAAAATTTCCAAGTGACCCATAAACACAGATTTCTGAGTTTAGAAGTGTGTCCCACATGCGGTGTAAGCATTCAAACCATAAAAAAGAGGACGACAAGCCATTTTACTCACTTTTTAGAAATTTTTCGCAAATTACAAAATACCTTGAACTTTTTGTAATTTGCGAAAAATTTCCAAATGGCCCATAAACACTAAGTTTCTGGGAGTTTAGAAGCGTGTCCCTTAGTCAGTGCAAGCAGTCAAACCATAAAAAAGAGGACGATGAGCCTTTTTGCTTCTTTTTTGTTCATTTTTAGCAAATTGTTTTGCAAATTATGAAATACCACAAAATTTTTGTAATTTGCGAAGAATAGACAAACGATCAGTAAAAAAGGTTGATGTCATCCTTTGAATGACTTAAGTGCTTCCAACGAACAAGAGACACTTTTCTAAGCACCGTAAACTCGAAAGAATTTGTTTTAGTAGGCCATTGGGATTTTTTTCGCAAATTACAAAAAGTTCATGGTATTTTGTAATTTGCGAAAAGAGTTACGCTTTAATGGCAATCGTTACTAGGAACACAGCAGTTGTGAAACGGAGACTTCGTTGTCCCTGGCCTACTTTGCCTTGATCAGTGACGAGAAAGAAACGTTAGTGGAGAATTTTCGCATTTTACAATTTCAGGTGCCCGTTTTGTAATTTGCGAAATTTCGCATTTTTTGCATGATGCAAAAATTTTCGCAAATCACAATAAGCCAAAATGTTTGCCTTCCAAGTGATTTGAATCACATTCGTAGAGTGCAAATGGCCTTAAACGGCCTTTCAGAGTAAAAAAAACAAATATGGACCCTGTCATGAAGCCAATGTTTACAAAAATGATAGATAACAATTCGGATGACAATTTCAAAAACAGAACAGAAAATTAAAGAGTGAAGAAAACTATTGCCTCCATTCCATCATATTTTCTGAATTTATGGTCACCTGAACCAAATGAATGGCCTCCAGACCACAGCAAAAGAAATCTCTCTTACCAAAAACCTTGCGCGAGAAAATCAAAAGATGACTCTCCCCGGATTTCTCTGGTGGGAGGGCCTCGGAATGCACCCAGGATGAGAGCCAGGTTGTGGAAGATGTTGGATGGGAACCAGATTGGAAAGTTTGCAGAATGTGCGGGATCACTGCTACATCCAAATCACTTGCCTGGCTCTATTTGTGTCTCTAAATGATAGTTCTATTGTTTCCTTTTTTATGAAAATTTTGTTGCAGGAGCCTCTGCAAAAATTTAAGGTGCGTAGCAGAGAAATCAGCCATGCAAGACAAACTTTCCAGTCTGGGATGGGAAGCGCAGTACATTTAGGTGTGCAAGCAAGCATATAGGCACACGCTTGCACAAAGTACAAATAAACAAAAGGCTTTGCAAAAATAAAGTTTCCTCATGCATGCTGGAGATGTTATTGAAAACTGCCATACTCTTCAAGACTGGGTTCAATTCTCTTCATTTCTCTCATCAAAATTACAACCTGAAATGATTGCAAACTGTGTGGGTGGTGGCATTTCTAGAGACAGGAGACTGATAAAACATTATGCAGCAAAAATTTGTATTCAGGTGGCAGCTGCACTGTATCTAGAAATTTCCAAGATTCACAGCTGCACTGTATCTGGAAATTTCCAAGATTCACATCTGTGCACTATGCACCATGCCTTTTTTCAAATTGGTTTAGAGATTTTGACTACAGCTCAAATATTTTTGGCCTTCAGGAGAAAAATCTAATCTGGTTATTGAGAAAGTTTGTGAGTATAGCAACAAATGAACAACCCATTAAAAAGATGTGTAGATCATGAATGTTCTGTGATATAAAACACTACCTTTGACTTATCACATTTTTTGTCATCCCTTGTGCGCTGAACTTAAATTTCTGAAAATGTTACATTTGCTGATTTTGGCAATGAGTATTTTTGCAGGTAAAATGAATTATGAGAAAAACAGGTTGTAGATCAACACAGATTAGAATTTTTTACACTTGACTTAATTATGATTCTTTTCATGACAGTTCATTTGCTTAGAACTCACAAGAATGAGAATGTTTTACAATTCAGAAGATGTTACAGTAAAGGCAAGGAACCTTTAACTTTCATCTCTTTTAGGCCTTCATATTAATGACCTTATCAGAAATACCAAAATCAGAAGTCTAGTATGGGTATTAAACTTGATCTGAAAAATTTTAACAGATTCAGAGATGAGGTCTTATCAACATTTTCGGTATTGCCTAAATCAAGAGTTAGTTTGTGGCTAATTACCAAATGAACAAGACAGAAACAGAGACTTATCAACTCAGAAGGGCCACTTTTATCCCGTAAGGATCCGCATTATGGGAAAATATTGTTTGCTCCTCAGAAAAGCATTTTCTTTTTACTGTTTTTTCCATTGAACGTCTATTGATAAAAATTTATATGAACTGGTTTCTCAATGTCTTGCTTCCCTAGAAAGGATCATCATTCTATTTATTTTTGAACGGTTTCTACATATTTTTGCCTTCAGAAGTAGGGAGTAATGTTACGAAAATGATATGTTTTTTGTTAGGTGAATATGAACGTCTTTGGGCTGCAGCAACAGGAGGCAGAGGTACTGGTAGAGGTCGAAAGAAGAGAGTTGATATTATTGCAAATCCAGAGAATCTCTCATTTGGTAAGTTATCAATTTTATTTCAAGTTTTTGCTGAAATTGTTGCTATTCTCTTCATATCACCTTAAGGTGAAGTAAGTACTGCATTGTGAAATGGATAATCATGATTTCAATAATTTTCATTTTCTTTTTAGGAAAAGAAAACATGGTGTGGCCTGGATTGACAAAACCAATAAAACTTGGTCTTGCTAATCGGAAAGATCAAGAAGAATTTGAAAGAGAAGATCAAAAGCGAGAAAGGAGGCCACGAATTGGTGGTCTTGCTCCTCAAAAAGCAAAAGGATGGAGTGGAAGGTCATGGCCAGGGAAACATGTTGGTCAACCACAGAACGAACAAGGGGGTCTGACATCATGTTCTTTGCTTTATTGTTTTGAAATTGAATGGAACGGAATTTATTCAAAGGAAAACATGAGGAATTTTGAAATATGTTTAGGATATTGCTGCCGGAATTTAGATTTAATTGCAAGTGTCACAACGAACAGTGAGGCTCCACAGGGGGGGGGGGTGGGTTCCCTTTATCCCTGAAAATTGCAAAATATCTCCCTTGTTCCCAACAATGTCTTTTAAATGTTAAGATAAATGTTGAACTGTTCCTCAGTTCCTCAAAAGTAGTCCTTTGATCCCTTGTTCCCTAAAAATTTAGCTCATGCTCCCTGATTGAAGTTAGCCTTATTTTGGTAGTTACCTATGGACCTGAAGCAAGTCTCTACAACAGTGATCTCCGAAAAGGCTCATCTAGCCAGCCTTGTCTGTTACCCAGACCCCAGACTAATCTAGCCCATCACAAAACTTTTGATAAAAAGCAACTTAAACTCCCTTCATAGAAAGCAACTTAAATTCCTTCAAAGCAATGGCTTCATTGGTACGTCCTCTGGGAAGCTTTTTCCTTCTCTGGAGGAGTTTCAATTGTTCTTGAAAAAGAAGAACTGAGATGATAGTTATAATGGGGCTCTGTATTTTTAAGCAAAGAAATATTTTCACTGGAAGTTCCCTGCTCCCTAATACAATTCCTAATGTTCCCTTGATCCCTATCAAAATTCGAGATTTTCCCTTGTTTTCATGAATAAAAATGGCCAGATTCCCTTGTTCCCCATAACCACTGGGGAGCCTCGACAGTTTCATCTTGACCCTCAGGATGACATGATAAAAAAACTGAGCAAGCTTATAATGAATCTTTTAATTTACTTTCCTATTCATCCAATCATGGGAGTTATTGTGATGGTATTTGGCCAAATATATACTTATTTTTATCTCGTTCGTTGGGGTCAGTACTCAGCCTCCTACCACAAAAAGTTTCTATTGAGTGCATGCAGACCATCATAATTATGAAGAAGAAAGTAATTTTAATGGAATATACAACAGATGCTGCAGTAGTTCTATGCAGAAGATACTGTAATTGCAAAAAGCAACGAAGAAAACTATTGCAGCTTTCAGGTGCAACATTATGTTTGATGGGAAATTTTTGAGGCCAAATTACATAATTTATCTGGTATTCAAACTATTTTTATGTTCTTTATTTGTAGAGCCATTGGAGGGATTTGATTCGATTGTTATTGAGGTATTTCAACTTTTCATACAAATTTTCTCTTGGGCTTACTCCATTTGCCCCATGATATCTAAAGGTATTTCATTGCGCTCATGTCATAATTTGGTTTTATATAGAGCATGGAATTAGTAACATGGTCCTCAAGCCCCACGAGGAGGTGCTCATAGCCTCTGTGATAATCTCCCCAAAATGATACAAAAGCAAGGAAAGGTTAACAATACGACAGTTTAAATTGTATTTTGTGGCTGGATTCTGACCCCTGAAAATGTGAAACTCGTGCATTGATGGACATAAGGAGTAATCTATGGACCCCGGGCTATGGACATACAGTATGAAAGGCAAATTGTTTAGTATTCTGCTGCTCTGTACAATTCTCTGTACAGTATTTGCTCGGGCTATTACGGGAACATGGAGAGGAACATCGCGAGACTAGTTGTACACAGAACTTGGTAGGGAATCACTAAATTGCCGAAGGTGGAGCAAGTGCCTTATTTTTTGTAAGATACTGAATAATCTTCCCCAAATTTACAAGGAGGAGAGGAACCATCACAACCAATATGTCATTGTGTGATTAAAGGCAAGAGGAGGAAAATGGACCTTTTAGCTATTCTAAAAAAGAATCTAGATCGAGCTTTATTTCATTACGCTTTGTAGAATTTTCGAATGTGCGCAATTGTTATCGAAGCTCTTACGCCACTCAATCGAACCTCGCGTATAAAATTGTATAAAGATATCGCTCGACCCAGGCTCTTTTGAAGAGTAGCTAAAAGGTCTATTCCAAAGTAGCTGCTATCCTTACTGCTTATCTGAATGGAATAAACTTGATCCTGACATTAGACTTGCACCGTCGGTTGCTGTTTTTTAAGAAAAACTTTTCTCAATAATCCGACCTTCTGCAAAACCCTTCTTTGGACTTAATGATCCAATAGGTTTATCCCACCTTTGTCAGTGGAGGGTCGGTCTCAGCAAACTAAACTTTCACAAATTGAAACATAGTTTTAGGGGTACCATAAACTCTTTGTACCCTTCCAACGATGGCAAGGAGGATACGGAACACTTCTTGTTGCTCTGCCCTTCCTTTAACGTACCACGAAGAGATCTTCTAACTGGAGTTTTAGCTCTGTTACGACCATATGGATATATCAAAAGTTTAAACGAGGCTCTTATGAAGTTTTACTGTATGCTGATAAGAACCTTCCTAATGACTTCAACAAAAGCATATTTCTTCTAACTTTTTATCCACCAAACTGGTCCACTTGATTAGAAAATCTCAAACTCCATCATAAGCTTTTCAACCACCTTAGTCCCTTTAGCAAATTGTCTTTGTTGTAGGCATGTGTATTGTTTGGTCTTTTTTCCTTTGTCTAGTTTTAACACTAGTAGTTTTTGCCTTTTACGTTATAGCTGCAGGGTAACAACACGTTTTTGCTCCTTGCGGTATCGTTCTAGTAGTATGGTAGAGTTGTAGGTAATGCTGTAGGTAGAGTAATTGGTAGAGTAATTTTGTAACTAGAGTATTTCGTAACATGTTATTGTAATTTTTTTTAAATAAAGAAAGGCAAATTGTATTGTGATAAATCTGCTCGTTTCCTTGTAACAAATAAAAAGCCTCATAAACACGTTTTCACAGGTAAAACGGACGGCAGTTCAGAAGAAACTTGGTAAAAAAAGAACAGTCAGTGCTGTTGTTGTAACAGGAAACAAGAATGGAGCCGTTGGTAATGAAAAATATGTTATTGTGCTTGCTTAAATTTATATTCTCAATCGTTGTTACCAGATCGTAATCTATATGTATTATCATCCGTTCAAGCTCTTGTGTTAGGCATAGAATGATAAAATTTTCATCTTAGCATTAGCAAATTTTTATAAAAGAATATTCTGAAAGTGATATGCTTAGTTATCTATTTAAAAATAGTTGGATTTAAAAGCTGTTTTAGGCCCCGTCCACACGTATCCAGATATTTTTGAAAACGCATCTTTTTTTATCCGTTTTGGGTTCCGGTCCACACGGAGACGGCGTTTTCAGTCACCGAAAACGAAGCTTTTCGAAAACGCTCTCCAGAGTGGATCTTTTTGAAAACGCCGTTTTCATGTTGTCGTGTGAACGGGTGAAAACGGAGCTTTTCGAAAACGCTGACGTCAAGGCATCGATTTACGACGTATCAGAGCATGCGCACGGATCTTTGGGGACAGCAAAAGGGCATTTTGATTGTCTGTTTTCTTTTGTCGAAGTTCGAACTGCGAACTTTGAATGTAGCAGCGTCTTCGTGTGGACGGGGATATTTTCGAAAATGCTCCTCGTGTGGACGCGAATCTTTTTGAAAACGGATAAAAAAAGATACGTTTTCAAAAATATCCGGATACGTGTGGACGGGGCCTTAGTTACTCTGTATTCCTTTGCAGGATGGGCGATAGGAAAAGCTCAAAATCCAGTCGCAGCGATCAGAAAGGTAACACATTTGAACAATTTCAATGTTTTGTCTTGGAACTATTCAGTTACTGTGGTAGGGTAGCGTAGAGGGTAATGTGGGCCTAAATTGAGTAAAATCTCAGAATAAGTATTTAGTGAAATGACAATAAAGTACAAACACTTTCAAAAGTTCGGTTAATTGACATTCAATGCCTTTTGTTTCCTGCAAAAATGTCTCAGCGCTGATAGAAGCAGTTAAATATTTTTAAAGCAATTTCTAATTTGCCAACTAAAATAGGTTTACTTTTCCTGACGAGCGGGAAAAGTGCAGCTTTTTTCAAAACTTGCATAATTTTGGAATATGGACACGCAAGTGCATAGAAAATTGATTGAATTATGTTTCCCAATTATTTTCTATTCGATAAAGTCCCAATCGTTGCCTTTTATCGCATGCAATCCCCGTTCTTGCTGAAAATATGAAACTACGTTCCTCATGTGCTGATTCACGATCATTCCAACATGGAAGTCAGTGATCGAATTTGGTAGTAAATATCCAATAAAAATTTTTGCAGTTTGTTTCCTCTCATCTACCGGTTTGTTTGTTTGTTTTCAATTTATTTTGAGTAGGCTTGTCAGGATTTCTAGCTACTGAAAGCTAATTTAGGCCCACTGTGCATGCCGCATCCAGGCATGGGACCCCTAGGTTAACGTCCCTTCCGAAGGACGACGAGGTGAGTTGTAAGGTCAGACCTCCGAGGTCACCCATCCAGAGTTTTGCCTCACTCGACCAAGCTTAACTTCAGTCACCTGACGAAAACTGTTTAAGCCACTCGACCACTCACCCCGGTTACAAGACGGAAAGGAAACGACAGTTACAGCAAAGCCTTTTTTACATTTTGGACAATTACCCCACGTGGTACAAAAATTGATATAAAAAGAACCATCGCCTCAATGACTTTCAAATCGACCTTAGTTTTTTATATATCTTTAAAATTCTTATTTTTACACGATATCTCATCAGCTATAACCATTATAAAACATGTTACAATTTAATGAATAGAAAAGAAGAAGAAGGAAAAAAAACTAAATTCAAATAGCTGTTAATAAGTTGGACTGAGTTCAATCTGAGGTCTGATCTTCCTGAGAGTTTTATTTAGTTAGGGTTTGCTGAGCTCTTTAAATGCGTTTTTAATTTTCTTTTAAACTGATCGAATAACGGGGTTTCCCTTATTTCAATAGGTATTTCATTCCAGGCTTTCAGCCCAGAGAGGTGGAAACCTCTTTTTTTTTGTACACTCAAGCTTAAACTTTGGAATGTCGAGATTTTTATTGTTTCTTGTATTATACCTAGAAATTTCATTCCGCTGGGTATATACAGCCCATTATTGGTCCAGAGGTCTTTCAGTCTAGCATACTTTGCCTTTTAGGGACTTGAAGTGCTCCTTCCAAATGAGATTCTCGTCGAGTGTAATCCCCAATGACTTAGTTTTCCTTACTCTTTTTATTTTCTTTTTATTTCGTTTGTAAATGACCAAACTCACCCTTCATGTTCATTTAATGGTTCAGAAAAGCAAAGGCAGGAGAGAGTTTTGCAAGGCCTTGAAATTCTTTAACTGTGGGCCGTTCAGTAAAATAGTTCTTTCAAATGAATTAAGATAAATCTAAGACGAATGTTTTATGGAAAAAAGCAGCTTCTTATGTAGCCATCACAATAAAAGTAGCCAATCTTTAAAACCTGAATAGAACCACTTTACCCCGTAGACCCACATTACCCCCACCCTACCGTATTCATTATCGTGGAAAGCTGGAAGTTCATTGATTTTGATTTGAATTTAGATGAATCTGGAAACTTGAATTGCTGCAAATGCATTGAATAGTACATCTGAGAATTTTCGAAAAATGTCCAATTTGATAAATTGATTGTATAATTATTCTGAAATACATTTTCTTTTCATAAGAGTAATATGACGCTCCTTGATGTAGTGTAAAGCCAGAAATACGATTTTATAATGAATTGTTTAGTGTGGACGCAGAGGTGGACTGCAAAGTTTTTCGTAGAATCTTGTCGCTAGGCTTAGTGAATTACATTGTTTTCATCAAATATTTATAACATGTTTATTGCTCCGTAATTATTTATTTTATTCTTATATTTCTCATTGACTGTTTCCTTTCAGGCAAGAAATAAAGCTGCAAATTATTTACACAACATTCCAATTTGTGATGATCATACAAGTAAGCCAATCGTAATTTATTTCCTTTGGTTAATTTGACTTTTCAAGCAAGAGTTAGCATTTTAGAATCAAAGGCAACGTGAGTGATCCTTCAATTTGTTTGTATATGTGCAAGCTTTCCTGAAAAATTATGTTTAAAAACAAAAGTTTTGATCAACGTTGATTTCAATTCTCAGTAACACAATAATATTGTAAAGAAGTCTTTTACAAATAATAATAACAAAAATCGTAATAACAAAAACAAAAATCGTATTTATATAGGTAGACTCGTTCAGCAAAATGAATTTGTTGCTATCAACCAAGAACCTGTAAAGCCAATGTACCTAAAATATATAATTTACAACAATATAGTTTAGAAAGTTATTTACAAGTGTACTAAAGGGCATCATCATCATCATCATCTTCATCATCATCATCATCATCATCATCATCATCATCATCATCATCATCATCATCATCATCATCATCATCATCATCATCATCATCATCATCATCATCATCATCATCATCATCATCATCATCATCATCATCATCATCATCATCATCATCATCATCATCATCATCATCATCATCATCATCATCATCATCATCATCATCATCATCATCATCATCATCATCATCATCATCATCATCATCATCATCATCATCATCATCATCATCATCATCATCATCATCATCATCATCATCATCATCATCATCATCATCATCATCATCATCATCATCATCATCATCATCATCATCATCATCATCATCATCATCATCATCATCATCATCATCATCATCATCATCATCATTAAAAGAAAAATCATCCTGCAGACCCAAGTGTCCTCCATCACGAAGCTAGTAAAAGAAATACGTTTTTAGTTACGTTGAATCTGTCGTACTTCAAGCCTTTCAAGGCATTGACCTAAATAAAGAATCTGATTTCTATAATTTGGTTAGATTTTGACGGTTATTTTTTTTAAGAAGATGCAATATTAATATCAGTTTTATTAATCAAATTAAATTAAGATAATTTTTGAAGACAGTACTGTAATTCTTAAATTGATTCTTTGTGTACACTGAAAGGATAGTGATCATCATCACACACCAATGACTATCTTGCTTATCTTCAATATTATTAGTCTACCTACTTTTTCAGTTTTTCACAATTTGGAGACAAAGTATGAAGCAACAAAAGTAATATTTGAAAGGAGACCTGCAGGTATGGTAAACCTTGACAATTCATTCATTTCAGTCAAAGTTATTTACATCATTATCGCATTGTTTCGTTTTTGTTGGCATTTGAGTGTCAAATACAGTTCGTTATCATGAATGATTCAAATGTAATCATATAGTATTTTTTGAATTGTCACTAGACATTGCATTGCAGATTTTATTGGTATGCAAATTACAAAGATCCTTATTTCAGAATATTTTAATTCACGGTAATTAAGTTGTCTGAGCTGTTTCTCCTTTAGCTATAACATTGAAAACATGTAAAAGAGGGATACTCGTAAGGAACTTCATTCATCTTAATTTTTTCGCTCTTCCTGCACCTATCCTGCTCTTAGTTACGTAACAACCTTAATAACTCCTCCTTCATGAATCAAAGCGTTACAAAAAGTTCAATTAATTTTTGCAAAGAGCAGCTGATTTCATAACTTTATATTTAAATCATTTAGAATCATCTATGTGAGATTACGTCCTTTTTGATTAGTGAGGCTCTTTTGTTCTTAATGTACAATTGTGACAAAGTCCTTAACATAACACAATTTAAAATCATTTGCTAAGACTTTCTGAAATAATTTGAAACTATAACAGGTCATGGACTGAGATGTCAAAGAATAATAAAAGCAATTGCGGAACTCGCTGGGTTAAAAGATATGAGATGCAAGTTACTCGGATCAAATACACCACAAAGTATTGTCAGAGCAACATTTCAAGGTCTTGAAAGTCAAGTTAGTAGCCTGCCGTTTTATTTGATCATATATTTTTCATTCGCTATTCTTCTGGCGTATGTGCAGACTGATTCTAGAATGATTCAATTAAGTGAAAGGATAGCCTTGCTTTATATCAATCTTAAACCTGTAATGTCCTTTTGGCTATTCCGCAAGACAGTCGGGATCGATCGATGTTTTTTTTACATTTTGTGGAAATCTGACAAATTTTTTATGTGAAAAACAATGATATAATGTATCGTGCTACTCTTTTATTTACAAATTTATAGAAGTATTGCTTGATCTAGGCTCCTTTGTAGAATATCGAAAGTTTCTATTGTCATAAGCGTTGGCACCATTCGGATTTTTAAGTAAATCTTGTTTGATGAAAGTAAAACACGTGTATCTGATGAGCACGTGAGGTTTTGATATTGTATGTATGTGCTGCAAATCCTAAACGCTGTTAATCTTAAAATTATGTAACTATATAGCTATAAATTTTTACGACAGGAAACACATGAAGAACTAGCCGAAAGAACAGGCAAAAACGTTGTTGAATTTCGACTGGAAATGGGAATGAGGCCAATTGTGGTTGCTGCTCCAAGCTTGAAATCTGTTGAAATGAGAATGAAGAAAGAAATGGAAGAGAGAGATGAAGACATTTCGAAATATTTTGATCCAACTAAAGGACTTCATAAAGCTAAGTCTACTCGTAGAATATAAGCTTTAATGCTAATACACTTTGAGAGTAATGCTGTGGAAAATGTTATCTTATTCATGCTCGAAGCTGCGAGGGAGATCACTGATATCTCCTCCAAAAGCAAATTTCAAGACGCAATCGTTCCATAACATTTTCTACAACAATGACTAAAGAATTATTTTTACATTCGACAACATGTTTGACCTAGGTCATTTCTCAACGTTTACCGTTTTCTTCAAGAACTGAAACACGATATAATTCACATTCTGATTGGAAATAACAAAATGTTTAATGTCAAGCAATAATTTCTTGTTAAAGTCTTTCATTGACTGTAAGTTTTTAGCATGTCAGCGCTGTTAAATTCGCGATTTTGAAATGGAGGACGAAGTCATAACCAGGTTTTTGAGTTATTGATTGATGTTTGCAATAATGAGCTCTCCTATTGACGATTTTTGTCTACTGTTTGGTTTACAACCTGCAGAATACAGTTTGTTTCATTCTGTGTGTTGAATATTGGAAGATTTTAACTTGTTAGAATTTTTTATCGTTTCAGTTTCAGATGTTTAAATCTGTTAAAAGCCTCGTTTCCATGTAGTCGTCACAAACAATTGTCGGTGTATGAAAACGGGAAGGGTGATAGCAACTGTCTTGCTACACGCGAAATTCTCAAGGTTTCATCCTTTGTCATATTTCTCGAAGTAACAGTCTCTACATGGATGCTAGAAAACAGCGAAAATTTAAGTTAAAAATGATGAAATTTCGTAAAGCAACTTCATAACTTAGACAGAAATCAGTTGCAAAACTTAAATAACTTTTATTTGTAAAGTGTTTGTGATGCATCATCATATTCCATCTTCAATTTGCTTCAATTCGCTTTCTTCTTATCTGCTTTTAATGTTCCCGTACGATTATGGTCGCCTTCCCTCTCCTAATTCTTCTCGCCAATGACACTTTCCTCATTGTCAAAATATTAGAACACCCAACTTTTTCCTTTTTTCTTTGGTGGAATGCATTTTTTGTGAAATGCAGAGCTATGGATAGAATGAAGATCAAAAGAGGATATCAGGCATAACTTTTGATTTCTTATAAGCAATATGGGTCGTAGTTTCACTGTTTACAGTAAACTGAGTTAAGCTATCGCCATTGATTGAAATAAACATGTTTAAATAGTACTGTTGTTTTTTGAAAAGTGCTATGACCTTCACTACACAGCCCATTGCATGCCGGGAAGCAGGAAAGTTTTGACACCAGACAACATCAATGCTTTTTTCTCATTTCTGGATTCAAAGCATAAAATGCATGAAAATGAATATCAATTTGGTTTTCTTTATTACTTCAAATTTTAATGATTCTTCTCGATCGCCTTGATTGCTTATACCGGGTGACCCAAAAAAAACTTCACGACCTAGATCATAGCTGGCTCCCTGAAATCAAAAGCTATTGCCAAATGCTTTCTATCACAGTTTAGTTGAAAGGCGTAGCTATCTTCTGAGATGCTGTATGGTCATTTTAAACCATGATTATTACCCGAAAAACCAGGTTGAAAGAAAATTTCGAATCCCGGATTCCTCGTTTGGAGAGAAATCATCTTCATCATTTTCCAGTCAACATTTTGTGAAAACTCGACGTAGCGATGGATTGGAAGTCGTCTGGGGAAATTTTTTGTTTGCAGAATGATTTACTTCTGTTCCTAATTCAAATTTCATGCTCCAACGCGAATTCGGAATTCAGCTTTTTTCACACTTTCCAAAACTTGGACTGGAAAATGAAAGAATTGCCAAAGAAATGAATGAATTTCCATGTTTTTGAAACTGTTTTTTCGGACAATAAGCACATCTTAACTTCACCAAGCAACATCTCAAAAGATAGCGGTGCCTTTCAGCTACATGCTGATACCTTGTTTGTCTTCATAACATTTGCTTTTAAGGAAGTGTATGCGATCTAGCTCGTGAATTTTTTTTGAGTCACCCGGTATAGGTAGTTTTATTTCAAAATAGCTCCAAAGGTAATGAAGACGCACCGTGACTTGGCCATTGAATTTTCTCTGTTTATTGGAGGCAATTTCATTGATATGTTCGTTGAATCCTGAAAGAGAGATTAAATCAAGATGAATGCTGCCCAAAAGAAAGGTACGATCGGATAGGCTTTGCTTTGAGATGCATTGTAAACAATAGATACTATATAGAATGTCCACTTTGACAGCTGCTTCGGCTAAAATTTACGGAATAATCTCAAAATTTTAAAGTAACCAAGGCAAAAATAAGTTTAGTACACATAGAAAGTTTATCATTTGGACTCTTCAAGCAAATCTCATTGCTCTCGTGTTACGTAGAAGCAACAGCAGCAGCCGTAAAGAATATAACTTCCATGGTGGTGCGCTGGCGCAGAAGCACAGCAACAAATCAGCAAATAACTTCATTCTTTGACCTTCATTGTTTGACTTCCGTATCAGTAACACAAAAATGGCCAGTCACACGAAAATGGTGGACAGTTCGTGAGTGATTCTCTCAAACCACACATAAATATAATCATTTCTGTCGTTACATAATTAACCATGGTTTATCTCGCACGTTTAGTTTGGTGCTGGTGTTTTGATGTTATGATCTTCTGTAGGCCTACTTGAAACTGACTGAATATAAAATGAGCATCGAATAGTTGATCTTAAAGTACTCGCATCTCTTTGTTTCATGGTTCATATCTACTATAACTAAGCGGTGAGCGGTGAGATCAAACGAAAAACGCTAATCCATACGTCACTGAGATCTCCTTCTTCCCGTCCGGGTAGCCCCTGCATTTACGCGTCAAAAAATCCGCGAAAATACCTAAGTTCCACAAGTCTGCTTCTTTTCGCCCAAAAACGCCAGGCAGCGAGGCCAGGAGCGAAAAAGCCTTCTTGCGGTTTCACTTGGATATCTGCAGAGCTAGCCCTGTGGACAAAATCCTTCGCCCTGTGGAAACCGCATCGTCCGCTACGAGTCTTAACAGTGAACTTTTTGCGAAAAACTTCGTTCTTCGAGTCCTTGAGAACATAGATTGTTTTGAACAAGAGAACGTTATTGTAGCATGATCAACTATCAACAGGCTTGTGAAAACAGAACGGATTTCCGTCCATTTTTCGAAAAACTAGACCGACCCAAAGCATGCTTGCCAGCTCTTTCAGCGAAGGCAACTATCCTCATAACTGTTTACTTTCACCGTTTTTAAAGATTTAAGTTTACTTGAAATCTATAGATAACAGCGAAGAATTTACCTGTATTATTACTCTGAGTGCTGCTGAAATCCCAGTTCGAAAACATAAACCAAACAGCTTTTACTGGGCCTTTACTATGTTGCTATAGTTAGAAATTACACGACGGAGTGAATTTAGCTTCTCCAGATTTCGTGACTGAAAGTCGATACCCTAAATCATAATCTTGTAGGTAACCATAGCTATTTGCCTTACTTTGTTCAGTGTTGCTTATAAGTAATCTGAGTTTCATGTGGAACACACTAACAACCCGCGAAATTCAAACCACGTCTTTCAAAGCAAACTGTCCACTTTCCCATTAATTAAATTTGTACAAGCTTCTTACATGAATCGAGTTTCTCATACAAGTTTCCCATTTGAGTCAAGTTTCTTATATTTATATGATTATGTGAGGGTACCAATTCTCAACAGAATTAGGGTGAGGTGTCTTAAAAGTAGTAGTTTTTATTTTGTGGGCTCTAACAACAACAAAGGATTGACCAGGAAATCGAAGAATCGTAAAAAAGAGAAAGGTGGAATAACGGCCAGTAAATAACAAAATTAGCATTAAAAGTAACGCAGAAAACCAATTCTTTCAAAGGAACCTGTTCGCTTTCCCATTAGATATTGTACAGATTTCCTTTGTTTCTTATGAGGGTACCATTTCTCAAAAGAATTAGTACGAGGTGTCTTAAAAGTAGTAGTTTCTATTTTGTGGGTTCTAACAAAAGGATTGACCAGGAAATCGAAGAATCGTATAAAAGAGAACAGTGGAATGCCGGAAAGTAAATAAGAAAAGTAACATTAAGAGTATCGCAGAAAACCACTTCTTTCAAAGGAACCTGTTCGTTTCCCATCAAATATTGTAAAAATTTTCTTTGTTTCCTATATGAATATGGGGGTACCATTTCTCAAAAGAATTAGTGTGAGGTGTCTTAATAAAAGTAGTAGTTTCTATAATGCGGGTTCTAACAGCAGTAAAGGATTGACCAGGAAATCGAAGAATCGTATAAAAGAGAACAGTGGAATACCGGACAGTAAATAAGTAAAGTAACATTAAGAGTATCGCAGGATAGAACCTTCATTGGGAAGAAGTTTAAGAATGCAATGATTTTTTTGCATGGGTAAATACTGAAGTCACCAGTATGTACCATTCCGGAAAAAATTCTGGGCACGTCAGTCTGCAAGGCGCTTTTCAATTAAAAATCGTTTTGGTCACTATGACTTTTGGTCTCAATCACATCAGTTGGATGGATATTTCAATGCCTTCATTGCAGGCTGCTCGGCACTGAGGAAGTGGCGCGCGAAGCGCGCCACTTGATCAGTGTTAGCCGCCGCAGGCGGCCAGGCGCCGAAGGCGCCGAGCCCTCCGCAGGAGCTAGGAATTGCAAACCCGCGCGCAGCGCGGGTTTGGATTCCTAGTCTACTATAACTAAGCGGTGAGCGGTGAGATCAAACGAAAGACGCTAATCCATACGTCACTGAGATCTCCTTCTTCCCGTCCGGGTAGCCCCTGCATTTACGCGTCAAAAAATCCGCGAAAATACCTAAGTTCCACAAGTCTGCTTCTTTTCGCCCAAAAATGCCAGGCAGCGAGGCCAGGAGCGAAAAAGCCTTCTTGCGGTTTCACTTGGATATCTGCAGAGCTAGCCCTGTGGACAAAATCCTTCGCCCTGTGGAAACCGCATCGTCCGCTACGAGTCTTAACAGTGAACTTTTTGCAAAAAACTTCGTTCTTCGAGTCCTTGAGAACATAGATTGTTTTGAACAAGAGAACGTTATTGTAGTAAGATGAACTATCAACAGGCTTGTGAAAACAGAACGGATTTCCGTCCATTGGTGGAAAAACTAGACTGACCCAAAGCATGCTTGCCAACTCTTTCAGCGAAGGAAACTATCCTCATAACTGTTTACTTTCACCGTTTTTAATGATTTAAGTTTACTTGAAATCCATAGATAACAAAGAAGAATTTACCTGCATTATTACTCTGAGTGCTGCTGAAATCCCAGTTCGAAAATATAAACCAAACAGCTTTTACTGGGCCTTTACCATGTTGCTATCGTTAGAAATTACACGACGGAGTGCATTCAGCTTCTCCGCATTTCGTGACTGAAAGTCGATACCCTAAATCAATATCTTGTATGCAACCATAGCTGTTTGCCTTACTTTTGTTCAGTGTTGCTTATAAGTAATCAGAGTTTCATGTGGAACACACTAAGAACCCGCGAAATTCAAACCACGTCTTTCAAAGCAAACTGTTCACTTTCCCATTAAGAAATAGTGTACAAGTTTCCTATATGAATCAAATTTCTTAAATACAAGTTTCCCATTTGAGGCAAGTGTCTTATATTTATATGAATATGTGAGGGTACCAATTCTCAACAGAAGTAGGGTGAGGTGTCTTAAAAGTAGTAGTTTTTATTTTGTGGGCTCTAACAACAACAAAGGATTGACCAGGAAATCGAAGAATCGTAAAAAAGAGAACGATGGAATAATGGCCAGCAAATAACAAAATTAGCATTAAAAGCAAGGGTGTTAGGACACGAATGTTTTGATTGATTATTTGTTTACCTTGTTTTGATCCCTGTGTCTTGTTTTGTTGTCTTGTTTCCTGTTTTGTTTCGTTTTCAACTGAGCGTGCTTAGGCCCAACCGCTCTCCAAGTTGTTCGAATACAGCTCCCTTGTATTTCTGTGTCTTAGTGCGCCTTCGCACAAGATAGGTGGCTTTTCGGTTTTAAAACCTATCTTGTGTGAAGGCGCACTAAGACACAGAAATACAAGGGAGCTATATTCGAACAACTTGGAGAGCGGTTTGGCCTAAGCCCGCTCAGTTGAAAACGAAACAAAACAGAAAACAAGACAACAAAACAAGACACAGGGATCAAAACAAGGTAAACAAATAATAAATCAAAACATTCTTGTCCTAACACCCTTGTTAAAAGTAACGCAGAAAACCAATTCTTTCAAAGGAACCTGTTCGCTTTCCCATTAAATATTGTACAGATTTCCTTTGTTTCTTATGAGGGTACCATTTCTCAAAAGAATTAGCATGCGGTGTCTTAAAAGTAGTAGTTTCCATTTTGTGGGTTCTAACAAAAGGATTGACCAGGAAATCGAAGAATCGTATAAAAGAGAACAGTGGAATACCGGAAAGTGAATAAGAAAAGTAACATCAAGAGTATCGCAGAAAACCACTTCTTTCAAAGGAACCTGTTCGTTTCCCCATTAAATATTGTACAAATTTCCTTTGTTTCTTATATGAATATGAGGGTACCATTTCTCAAAAGAATTAGTGTGAGGTGTCTTAAAAGTAGTAGTTTCTATTTTGTGGGTTCTAACAACAGTAAAGGATTGACCAGGAAATCGAAGAATAGCATAAATGAGAACAGTCGGATAACGGACACACGGGGGGAGGGTTCTTGGCTAAATTTCGGGTAGGGGTGTGCCGCCCACAGTTTCAAAATGGCACCGTTGGCTAGACCAATTTTTGTGAAAAAGATACCCTTGGCTAGACTAATTTCTACATCAATGGTGCCATGAATGGCATTTTCTAGACAAAACTTGCCAAATTTTTGCATTCTCTGGACCAAAAATTTGAAAAAATTTGGGTTTCTTCACAGGAATTACCGAAGTTTGACATTTCTTTGACCGAAATTGCCAAAAAGCATACCTTGCCCAGACCAAAATCGACTAAAATTGCCAAAAAGCATACCTTGCCCAGACCAAAATCGACTAAAATTGCCAAAAAGCATACCCTTGCCTAGACTAAGTGGACTAAAATTGGCAAAACGTATACCCTTGGCTAGACTAGAAAGCTTGAAAAAGTATACCTGTTGTATATTGTGTTTATTTTTTGACGGCGATAAGTTCCAAATCTGAACGCGTGGTCCTGGTTCGTGTTTAGGATTAAGGGCGTAAGAAAAGAACTCGAATTAAGGTTTAAATGTCACTCTCTCTTTATCAACGAATAATAACATGTTTCATTTCAAATGATGATGCGTATAATTAAAATGTCCAGTCCAGTTCAATTAACGGCGAATGCGAATGCGAATGTGAATCTGAGCTGCGAATGCGAGTGTCTCATGAAGGTTTTTCGAACGAATACTACTGCGACTATTGAATTTGCCACAGGGCGACCACCCTAATATCATAAATCTAACAATACCCTTGCGGGCGGCACATCCCCAGGTACCTTTACTATGGAAGAACCCCCCCCCCCCGTGAACGGACAGTGAATAAGTAAAGTTTTCTATTGTTTCTTATGGCAATCTTAGCGACCTGAGCGACCTGCGAACCAGGCTTAGCTTTTTCAGCTTAGTCAAAGATTTCTCCAGTTTGCAAGACTCCCATACAGGGTCTTACTAACAAAATATCTTTCAGCAAATTCATCAAATGACGGATGTCAATGAGAAGTGGTTTATGATCTAAGTTAGATTCTTAGCTGCACGGAAAAATTTAGTTCACGATGGCTCAATGTGACGCCACCGTCCGCCAACCGCTCCACGTTTTTTTCTGACTCAGCCGGTACAATAATGTGGGTTCCATTTCTCAATAGTCAGTGCAAGGTATCTACCCGGAGGGGGGAGGGGTAACATCTGAAATCTAACCCAAAGTTAAATTTGTATGGATACAAATTAGCATAACCTTTAGTAAATTAAGTTAAACATAGACTAGCCGTAGTGGAAGGGCAAATAAAAGTTGACCTTCACTGGGAAGAAGTTTAACAATGCAATGATTTGTTTGCATGGATAAATACTGAAGTGACCAATATGTACAATTCCGGAAGAATTTCTGTGCACGTCAATCTTCAAATCTTCAAGACGCTTGACAATCAAAAATCGTTTCTGTCAGTCTCTGTCACATCTGTTGGATGGATAATTTCAATGCATTCATTTTAGGCTGCTCGGCACTGAGGAAGTGGCGCGCGAAGCGCGCCACTTGATCGGTGATAGCCGCCACAGGCGGCCAGGCGCCGAAGGCGCCAAGCCCTCCGCAGGAGCTAGGAATTGCAAACCCGCGCGCAGCGCGGGTTTGTATTCCTAGTCTATTATATTATTCGTTGCAGTCGGATGTGGCGTCATTCCCATTGTCCCTCGCCTCCAAGTTTCTTCCTCTTTAGACATTTCGATAGCGAGAGCTGCAAGCTCACCGATGTCAATACTAGCATCAAAACATCGCCCAACCGTCCCTACCTCTTTATCAAGGGATATTTCGGCGGTTACCGTTCCCGCGAAGGGGTTATGGGAGCATTTCCACACCCCACTTTCATCTGTGCGAGCCCTTTGTTTCCCTTTGTGCCGAGCTTGAAATCCTTTGTCGTTCCATTGTTGTCTAACGACTCATGACGTCAGAAAATGGGTGTCCTTCGAAACCCATTTGAGGGGTTATTTCATTTATTAAAAATCCCAACATGATCTCTATTTGCTCGGTATGGGTTGGGACCCATTTGGAGAGGGATTCAGTTCCGGGGGTTTCATGGGGGCTAGAGGGGGTCGGGTGCAAATTCTTCAATTTTCCATCCCTCAAAATGCCTTTTGCACTTGATTTGACTAAGATTTGTCTTTTGATAACGTTGCTATGTTTCCTCCCTGCAAAGAGAGAGGGGATGGCTTTCCAGAGAGCGAGAAATGTAAGATTTCTCATTTTCAAGGGCACTGTTTAGTCCTCTTTCAGGGTTTCCTCATTTTCCATGGAGGGGGTATCTCCGTTGTTCAACTAGAGCTGGGTTGTCACACAAAAAGTTTCACAGCTATTTCTGTCCTTGATATGTCAGGCGAATTTTTTATAAGAAACTAAAAATTTGAGCCAGTACTGAAAGTTTCTTAGAATCATCAAAATTTGACTGCTGGGAGTTTCTTACCCTTCCTTAAAGGCTCAAAACAACCTCAATGTTTATTTTCACACCCTGCCCTAAAACGTTTCTTATGACTATGATTCTTTCGACTTTCTACTCAGAATGATTCTTTAATCTCTATTTGTTTTCTGGAAATCCTGCAAAATATGTTTCAGCAGAATAGGGTTATCAAAAGGTATTTATTTTTGCCAATGTATATCTTGATATCATTATAGACGATTCTTTCACCATCATCAATTCAAACTCAGGCGGGAAAGTTTCTTTAATCGAACATATCGGTTTCAGTTTCTTATCGACCCTGCAATGATGTGAAAATCCCCCGAAGCAAACATTGTCTGATGCCATACAACACCTAAACATTGCGTCATGGCTGTTTCCTTCACATCAAAAGGCCTATTTTGTCAACACGTAATCATGATTTATGACTGGACAAGCGGAGATGGACAGGGGCACCTCACAAGCAGGAAGCGAAAGTTTTGATAAGTTCTTTGTGATGCAGTACTGCAGCCATAATTGCAGAAAAACGCGTTGTTTGTCTACGTTTGCAAGGATAAATGAACACGCTCATTGCCTGTTGACTTTTTCTAAACAATGGGAAACTGCTTCTAAACAATCAACATCTTCTTTCAACTATATTTTTACGTCGAAGAGCAAAGTGGTAGGAAATAATGAGTGTTCGTGTGAGACTGGTAACTGAGACGGGCCTGTGGAATCGAGGATCATTTCACCCCCAAAAATGCATACGCTTTTGGCCTAACTTCTTTTGTTTTTCATTAAAATACTGCAAAAAACTCCACATATACCTTTTGTGTTTCTTATATTTTTAATGTCGGACGCATTTACTTTCCTCAACTGGGCTCTCAAATATGTAGTAACATCTCACACAACACGCATATGGCAAACTTCTCACTCATGATATTGTCCTATTACCGTGCAGTGCAAGCCGTACAACGCTGCTGTGATGTGGGGTGGGGGGGGGTGGGGGGCTGCAATCGTTCTTACAACATTACAGAACGACTCATCTAACTAATAAGTCTGAAGTTGCGCCTTGAAGAAAGGAAACGGACATTACATGATTTGATCTTATTGCAGCAAATACAAACAAAACTTGCACCAAGTCAGTATTACACCAAAACATTGTAAAAAACAATTGTTAACTCAAAAGACAATGTAAGGACTTGGTAAAAATTCCTATTACTCTACAGTCCACGGCCGTAGGACGCTGCTATGATGGGGAGGCCATTGTTCTCTCGGGGGGCCGACGGGGATGTGCAATTTTTCGGAGTTTCGTTTTCGCCTATTTTTCCCAGAATGGGGTATTAAACAAAAGCATTTTTTCTGGAACCGGTTTAATAATGTGATTAACAATTCCACCCCAAAGAATCACTCGGTACGACGGCGGGCCAGCGCGGCGCCGCAGGCGCCGCGCGGCAAGCCTAGTTAATGATTATCAGATGAAACTTTTGAGGAGAATAGTTTGCAAAATAAACGATCCCCTCAAAAGTTTGAACATTGCGCATCTGCAAAAATATTTGATACCGAAAGAATGCAAATCATTTGAATATCAGAGGCTGCTGTGATTTGGTTTCTTGAATGAATATTGTTGCTGTCAGAGCGTCAGAATGCCTTCGGACGCTCGGACAATGACCGCAGGAAATTTTGGATTTCGACAAACTCACAGGAAATTCATTACCTGTAACTTACATATTTTTACCTTTGTGGTGATTACCCTGGAAAGTTTTGAAGATTGCGTACTGATAGCAGTGGCGTAACTGAATAAAGTTACCTTTAGTCAAAAAACTAAGGGCCCCCGACCTCTAAAGGCCCCGAAGGGGCCCCCAGCAACAAAAATTACTTTGTCGTTTTACCGTAAAGCTGGCGCTGTTGCTATGATAAAATGACCAAGGGGCCCCGTGCCTGCATGATTTCTCACTCTAAATGAATGGAAAGCGTCACCTTTATTGCAGATTTACGCACTTTTCCGTCAACAAAAGCTTTGACCAGCGGAGTTGCCAAGTGAGAGGATGGGACATTTCTCTGTTTTGTCAAAATAGACTGGGTGAGCCAGAAAAATGTTCCCACTTTTGAACATTCAGAGCATCAAGAAAATTCATAGCATCATGAAAATTCATAGCTAGGGATTTGAATGATTCAAATTCCAGTTAAAAGCTTTTAAAGACTGAAGCATTTTTATGAATTTTTTCGCCTCCTTACCAGGACTAAGAAATAAGAGAGAAATCAACTTTGCAAAAATTTTATGGTTGCAAAATGGTTAAAATAGGGCCTAAAACATTTATCAAATCATAAGGACTCTCCTCACACAGAACAATAAGAAATGGGCGGGTCACCTTTCTCGAGAGTTATAAGACATTTATTTTCAAGCAAATACTGAAGATTTTTTCAATCCTATGGCAATAATTTTTGTTTCAGTCTTCTTAAACATACATGTATATAAAGGTAAAAACCTACAAACAGCAAAGTTAAGAAGAGTAACAAAACAAAACAAGAATACATTAAACTTTGACTTTGCGTGTTTCTGAGAGGTACTGCCCATGGGTGAATGACGACCTAAAGAAGCTAATACGAGGCAGGGATAAACTGAAAAAAGCTGCTCTTAAAAGCAAATCTCAGCTTCTTATGAGCTCCTATAGGCACATAAGAAACAAAATTAACAAACAAAATTCTGAGTTGAAGAGGCAGTATTTTTCGGAAAGACTTGTTCAAGCTAAAGGCAACATGAAGGAATCATGGAAAATAATAAAACAGGTAATAAACAAAAGATCTAAGTCAACAAACATAGATCTTTTGAAAGACTCTGGAAGAGAAATTGTAGATATGCAGGAAATTTCCAATACCATGAACTCTTATTTCTGCTCAGTAGGTAAGGATCTAGCAAGCAAGATTGAAGATGCCCCCAACCCCATGCTCACTGGTGAATATAATCTTAACCCTGATAATAGGCGCT
This sequence comes from Aurelia sp. 3 sensu Dawson et al. (2005), assembly GCA_964020215.1. Lineage (NCBI taxonomy): Eukaryota > Metazoa > Cnidaria > Scyphozoa > Semaeostomeae > Ulmaridae > Aurelia > Aurelia sp. 3 sensu Dawson et al. (2005). The sequence continues at coordinate 6,529,217 of OZ026573.1, read as the reverse complement.
TTAATTTCAGGCCAATCGTAGTTCAGGACATTAGAGATGCAATGGGCAAGATAAAAACATCTAAGAGCCTTGGAAGTGACAGCATATCTAGCTACTTCTTAAAGTTAGCTACTCCTTACATTGAAAACTCCTTAGTTTTCATGTTTAACACCTCTCTTGAAACTAGTCAGTTTCCTGATTCTTGGAAAAATGCCCGGATTACACCAATTTTCAAGGATGGGGATAGGGCTGAAAAGTCTAATTACCGCCCAATTTCAGTTCTTCCCGTCATTTCAAGGCTCTTTGAAAAACTAGTGTTTAACCAACTTCACCAATATCTGGTTAGGTATAACCTTATTCATCCTGGTCAATCTGGATTCTTAAAACTCCATTCTACACTGACCTGTTTACTGAAAAACACTGACGATTGGTATAGTGGGTTGGACACTGGACAGATGGTGGGTACAGTATTCATTGACCTTAAAAAAGCGTTTGACACTGTAGATCATGACCTTCTCTGCAAAAAGTTAGAGCACTATGGTGTTCGACAAAGGGAGCTTTCTTGGTTTCAATCTTATCTTTCCCACAGAAAACAGTACTGCAGAGTAGGTGGAGTCGATTCTGAAACCGGGGAAGTGGAGGTAGGGGTACCCCAAGGGTCATGTCTTGGACCACTTCTCTTCTTGATCTACATCAATGATCTCCCAAGTGCTGTCCAGAGTTCAACTGTGTCCATGTATGCTGATGACACTAGCCTTTGCTTAAAGTCAAAAGATATTTCTCAGCTGAACGAGGCTATTAATGTCGATCTTGAGCACTTAGACTCGTGGTTGAAGGGCAACAAACTTTCGCTAAATGTTGCTAAAACACAATCTATGTTAATCGCGACCAAACCAAAGCACCGAACGCTCAACAATGCAGCAGAAAAACTGAATCTAGAAATTCGTGGCAGAGAACTGGACGTTGTCAAGAAGACCAAATACCTTGGTGTTCAAGTTGACAACAGTCTAGATTGGAAAGAGCATATTAAAGCTGTATCTAGCAAAGTATCCAGAGCCATTGGATTTCTAAAACACGCAAGGAATATTCTCCCAATGGCTTCTTTGAAAACTTTGTGCTCAGGTATTGTGGAGCCCCATTTTCGATACTGCTGTTCTGTATGGGGTTGTTGTGGCACCACTGATATCAATCAGCTCCAAAAGCTTCAAAATAGAGCTGCTAGAATTGTAACGAATAGCAGCTTTGATTCCCCGAGTGGACCACTGATTAGGAGCCTTGGTTGGAAGACCATTCGTGAGCTTGTCAATGAAGAGTCCAGATCAGTGGTCTACAAGTCTCTCAATGGGCTTGCTCCACAGTACATGCGCAATCTTTTCACTAGAAACTCTACTAGTAACTCTCGTAGCCTTCGAAATACGGCAACGGACTTGAGGCTGCCAAAGAAAACATCTGCAAATGGGCAGAAGTGTTTTTCTTTTCGCGGAGCTAAGCTTTGGAATAGCCTCCCAGCTGAGACCAAACAGGCATCCTCTATATATATTTTTAAAGATAGCTTATGATGGACTGGCGGTTTTGTTTTTTAGGTACTTTTCTTTCATTTTTTATAGATAGGATTTTTTTTTTCTATTAGATGTATTCATTGTAAGTAGTTTTTAGCGGTTTTTAACTTGTTTAATTTTTGTAGGTTTTTTATATGGAGGGCCCCTTGTAAATCAACCAGTTGGTTGAAGGGTCTCCCTCCCTAATAAAATGAAATATGAAAATAATATAAAATATGAATAAACTAATTAAATACTGTTAAAGGTAACTAAATTTACAAAAGGGGTGCAACAATGAGCTTTTCCCCCCGAATTTTTGACAGGTTGAAAAAATATGAAGTGATTTCTTTCAACCAAGGATAGCTCTCATCCTTGGGAAATGGCATTTTCTTTGTTGTTCTGTGCGATGAGTCCTTTATAATTTGATCGATGTTTTAGGCCCCTTTTCAGTCATTTTGCAAACATGAAATTCTTATAAACTTGAATTCACCTATACTTCTAGTGCTGATAAGGCAGCAAGAAAAATCGCAAAGATACTTCGATCTTTCGGCTTTTAACTAGAATTTGAATGATTCAAATCGGTGAAGTAATCTTTGTTCTATGAATTTTCAAAAGTGGGAACTTTTTCTGGCTTACCCGGTATAACTGAAAAAATTCCTCTAAAAATTTCATCCAGGCTTTTGATCCAATGTCTGATCGTTTTTCATTTTGATCGATTCAGTTGTTGTGATGGAGAACTGACAGGAAATTTTATAGCAAAAACTTTCCGTCCGCAGGAAATAAAAAATTTTCTGACGCTCTGGTTGCTGTCATCATCAGCACAGCTTTCCAGCTCACTTTTGACAACGGAATGAAACGTATTTCATGAAAGATTTTATTGATAAAATACATACGGTTGATGAATCAGGTGTATCAGTAGTTTCATCTCGTTCTGTCTGCGTTGAAATATTGATGATTTTGATCACTTTTCGCATTTCCAATGAATTTTCAATCATTGTACAAGCATCTTTTATTGCATCTAATGTTTTTGATTGAAAATCATCAGTTTTTGAAATGGATGAACTGAATTGAGTTGCCGCATCATGTTGATCAACGCAGTCCATTTGTGTTCCATTTTCAACGAATTCATTACAACTGGTTTGTGCAAAGGATTCTTGTGTTTCAATGTAACATTGTGTATCAGCATCTTTTCTGGTTATTCCTTCTTCAAAATTTTCAAATTGAACACTTTGATCTTTTACTTCTATCAGCTCTTTCTCATTTCCACTTGCCTTCGCTTCAAACTGATCGGTTTGTGCAGACGTTGAATTAATTTCTTTTGTCATGGTTTGAGTTCGTATATTGGCTGTTTTCACGTCAGTTTGTGTGCTTGTATTGACAAAGTCAGTTTCATTCTAAACAGGATATTTCAATCGTAATAGATGAACATCGAAAGAACATTCTTACTTTAAATTTGCTATCCCATGGGGCCAAATGGAGAAATGGGAAAATCGTGGTGTTGGACGAGATATAAGATTGGTCGATTTCTTTCTTATTAGAACAAATCGTAGAGGATTTAATAGTGCAAAAGTTTATTTGAATGACATTTCAAGTACAAAGTTATAGTTTTACTCTCTTCGAATCCGTTGTTAAAAGATAACGAAAGAGTGTTAGAGATATCGACCAAATCAATTGCTTCCTTTATGCTGTAAACAAACCCATCCATAATCACACTTTTTCCAACAACAGGGACAGAATGTTTGTCATCTACATTTAAGGCTGTTTCTACGAGGCAGTTTTTATAAAAATTGAAAGAAATTGAAAATAGCAATCTATATGTGCACGCTAGCAAACCTATATGCAATACTGTGGTGGATACGCCATACAGAGGCGGGGTATTATGCTTGATGTGGTGGATACGCCATACAGAGGCGGAGCATAATGCCCCACCCCGTAAGCATATTATGCCCCGCCTCTGTATGGCGTATCCACCAGCACGTTAGCATAATACCCCGCCTCCGTATGGCGTATCCATCACATCAAGCATAATACCCCGCCTCTGTATGGCGTATCCACCACAGTAGTGCGTATAGGTCCGGGGGGGGGGGGGGTACTCCCATACTGGACTTGATAGGATGTGCCGCTCAACAGGGTGTCCTTTTACGGTAAAAATTATGCGACAGGGTGTCCTTTTTTGATAAAAATTATGCGACAGGGTATTTCAATTGATAAGAAAATTATGCGACAGGGTATCACGTGGAAGCACACCTTTTAGAGTTATCATGAAACAATGGATTTTGGTAAAATTTTTATGCGACAGGGTATACTTTTGGGCAATTTTTTATGCGACAGAGTATAGGGTGTTGAGCGGTTTGCCACGCACCCCCGTCACTTCCCTAGTCAAGTACCCCCCCGGGGTATAGGTTCGCTAGCGTGATGTGATAGCAAAGATGGCATGTATAAAAACGAGATGCGATTTGTAAGAAAACTTTACTAAATTACCTCAAGACTTTGGGATCCTTGATCTGCACTTTGTTTTTTCAGATTTACTTTGAGTTTCTTTATCTGGAGATCTCTTGATTCTACCAAATTCTCCAACCTGAGAAGAATTATTGCTCATCTAGAATTAGATAGCAGGTCCGTTGGGAGTATTTTACTTAGTGAAAATTCATGCTAGAAAACAGATAGCAACAAGTTTAGAACATATTGTCTTTGTTGGTCTTTTGATCTTAACAAACTCTGTCCTGTTAGAAAACTGAGAAAAAATTAAATGTCCGGATAGAACTATTCACATATTAGATGCGTGAAAACCAGCAATACAATAAGAGACAGTGAATGAGGGATAAAAGTGATTCGATTAAAGATCAAAGCCTCAACATGATATATATTTGTCTTCTCACTATGAAAATAAATCAGTTCATTTATGTATAGTTTTTTCACAGGTGCGTAACAAGTGCAAGCTGTCAAGAAGAAATCACGAATTCCAATCTTAAATGCAATTGTTGACTTTTCACAATGATTGGATATTTTCTTCCAACATTGCAGAAGTTTAGATGATTCTATGAAAGGAAACTTGTGTTTATCAATCGATCGAGATATATTTAGCATTTACCTTGATATTTCTTGTTTTATTGATGCAATTTCTGTACACAGATTAATGACAACATGTTGATCTTTTTTGACGGAGAGTCCAAGTTTCTTTACAGTTGCTAGTGCTTCATAAACATGAATGTTGTCATGCACTTTCAGATCTTTACTTTGCCTATAAAAGAAAAGAGTTCGTGCAATGTTAAGAGAACAACTCTTCTTATCATATTGATCATATTGTAATTCTTTTTAACACAGATTCCAAGTTGCTAATACTTCATAAACACATGCGCTTTCTTGTCCTTGATTTACACTGTAAAGAATGATTTTCATTTGATCTAAGTGATTAAATGCTAGCTCTTACAGCAGTAACTTTTCTTGATTGGAATCATACCTTTGGCGAACAGCCATATCTTCATAGATGTTCTTGTTTGGTTATAATGACCTGCCCTGTCCAATGTTCGATCAATAATGATGAATTCTATCATCATGCTCATTTTCAATCATTGTTTACGAGGAACTGCAAGGTCATTTTTACAGTCTGAAGTCATTGTGATGAGATAGCATTGAAACCTTATAGAATCCACCTGTAGTGACATAGCTATGTAAAGAGTTTTGTTCCTCCAACATGATAACAAAGATTTTCACTTCTAGCAACGATCTAATCGTGATTTTCATGTTAACGAGCAATATCTTAACGACCTAATTTCTTTATCAAGGTATGTATATTATCTTCTTCTTTGCAACAATAAAAGAAAGTTAGTGTAATAAAGTTAGACTATCTATTCAATAACGATTGCAAATGAATTGTCTGTAATTTTCATTGGATCATTTCATTATCTTATTCAATTTCAAACAATAAGTGAATTATCAGTCGAAGTCATGATGTAACATGAAGATAGAATCAAACTTAAACTTACAAAGTTTCATATTTTTCCGGATTCTTGATGTTAGTCATCATGCTATGAGTGATGTTACCATTTGCCGTTGCTTTCCAGTAGATCTCACTTTCCATGCCAAACATAAATAAGATTGAAAGAGCATGTGATCAGAAACAACAATGTAACACCAGAATTCTATTCAAAAAGCTTGCCTTTCAAACCGATTTTGAATTTCGCGTTGCCATGTCACTGTTGTCTAGTTTGACCAATGATAACATTGAACATAATTTTTCATCGTATTTCATGACTCCCTGTGGTGAATTATTTCGTATCATTGCAATGAACGGGTCTGAAAACGACGTTATTTCCTATCAATTTATTTTTTGATTGAAATAGAAGATGTCTTTTCTTCGATTTTCCTGCTGTACAATGTTGAAAATTAATACCAAAATCTTGCTTATCTTCCGCTGGTATGCAATAGAAAATTCACAATTCACAAAGATCATATTCCAAAGGAATGATACGAAATAAAAACCTTTAAAGGGGAAATGTCTTTCACGGTACTAGGAATGTAATCGGGAAAAATGAGATAAAAGCAAACTATCTTTCCTGTAGGTTGTTTTGAATGTTGTAAAGTTTAGTGTTTTTTGTGGAAGCGGAATATTTAAATATTACTTGCATGCAGCTTTTAATTTCAACGACGTTGAAGATCGATTTTTTGAATAAAGTTAACGGAATGATCGAAAAAAGATATATTGCTTCATTATTTTCAAGTTAATAAACAAATACTTCGATCAGTCTGTTTTAATTTTTTTTTAGTTTTTGTGAACAATATCAATGACTCATTAATGGTAAATCTCATTAGTTCTAATATAGGTACTGTCATCCTACCCTGGGTACCAGAGCCAAAAAATATTAGGCTCTGGCGCAGTGACGTAGGAACCGGGGGGCATTGGGGGCACGTGCCCCCCAAGATTTTGCAATAAACAAAGAAGTGCCCTTTTTATTTTTAGAGAATGCCCCTTTTTATTAAGGAAAAGTGCCCTCGAAGTGTCGTGCCCGCCAAGTTGAAATGCTTCCTACGTCCCTGCTCTGGCGGTACCCAGGGTATTATCATCCGAAGATTAATTTGAACTATCTGTGTTAGTCCAAGTATCTGAGGTCTTAGAATAGAGTCCAAGAGTCCAATAAGTCCCCAGTCCCCAATCCCCATCCCCATCCCCAATTCCCCAATCTACTTTAATATTCAAAGAGAGGCCAGTCTTGGATCTTCTCACGAAAACGAAGTTGGTTAAGACGGAAGACGCAACAAGAAACAAGAAATGAAGCTGAAAGTTTGGAGTAAACAAGACAAATGAATCGATCAAGAAGTATTGTTGAATATTTTGGGCTAGGAGATGGCCATAGATGTGGATATTGTGGAAATGCTGATACCAATGTATCACATGGTATAGATAGACTTGTTATGTTTTCAGTCATGTATTTGTGGCTCAGGCAGTTCGGTAAAAGGTCTCGATTCGTTAGTGACTAACCGATCGGTTAGTGACTAACGGATGGATTAGTGACTAACCGTTTGAGAAGTGAATTTACTAACGGATTCCTTAGTCGCTAACCGATCGGTTAGTCGCTAATGAATGCATTAGTTGTGCTAATAAAGCTGGTTTTCAATCGATTCCACGATGTTTTGCGAGGATCATCCCAAAATGCGTGTCTCTTGTTGTCCAGGGTGCATTTCATGCACTTAGGCCCGAAGATCTTCGGCGTAGACCTGACTTTTTTGTCGGCGTAGCGGCGTCATTTTTTCAATAAGATCGGTTCTTGGCGTGACGGCGTTTGAAAATCTGCTTACCTTGGCGTGAATGTGAAGTTTGACATCGATATTTTAGCAGTTTCTTTTGATAATACATGTATTTCTTTCATAAGAAAACTAAGAATTTGGGCCAGTACTGAAAGTTTCTTGAAATCGTCTATACGCAGATTTTTAGCAGCTCCCTCTCCCTGAAAATGCCTGGCGTACGAAAGCTTAGGGCTCGGCGTACCTTCGGCGTAGGTTTTACATGAAATGCACCCTGGCTTGTTGTGGGCAAAGCCTTTTCGAGCTCGGAAAGTTTACCATTTACAGTATTTTCTGACAACCATTACTTAGAAAATGAAGATTCAATGGTATAGCTTGCTGATCCTAATTCTTGCTCTTTTTCATCAGCTTCTCATTGGCAGAGTTCTGAACCTTTTAATTGCCATGCATGCTCATGATATATTTCTGCCAAGCAGCCCTGGTACTGGCCGGGTACTCGTCATAGTCAATGGCTACCTATACTTGCTATATGAATCTTATGAATCGTAACTTACGTACCTTAATCATCCATTTTGCAGTTGATGCTGTTTCCTTTCTCTAGTCAGTGCTTTTCTCCTTACCCAACCTTTCGTGTAGCATGGCTTGGACCCAGCTATGAAACACGTGTAGCAGGGGTGTAGCAACAGCGATTTTCATTTGAATTTAGCTCTCCTCCGCTCCGCTCCGGTAGAATTTTTTTTCCTCCGGTGAAATAGCGTTTTCTCACATGCTGAATCCGGAGGAAGTATTTTTGAGCTGCGGTTTTGTACTGTTTTCGCCGCACGCACAACCTATCAAATTTCGCTAACCGATCGGTTAGTGACTAAGGAATCCATTAGCAAATTTACTACTTGATTGGTTAGTCACTAATCCATCCGTTAGTCACTAACCGATCGGTTAGTCACTAATGAATCGAGACCCTTTACCGGACTGTCAGGCCAGTTAGGCAGTCCCGGTACAAGGTCTCGATTCGTAGCGACTAACCGATCAGTTAAGTGACTAATGGGTGGATTAGGCAAGGATCAAGGAAATCTAGGAAATCTGGTAATGAAAAACACAATAGATTGTGATGCTGATGCTACACTGCTGCTGTACACAATTAATGTTCATTAATTCTTAGCTATTTTCTTTTCATTCTAGATGTAGTTTCAAGGTATTGTTACAAAATCTAATTATTATTATCATTATTCATTTATTTATTGTTGGATAGTAAAAGATAGCTACAGTGTATAGCTAATTAATTCCAACAGCATTAAACAATGTTCTTCAGCAGCGATTCCCAAGTCTTGGCAAGAGACGCTAAGTAGTTTCAACGTTGTAACTACACTTGTAACTACATTTTTGGCCTGGAGGCCCAGCCCAGAGATCGGGGCCTACCAGTTCGGTACAAGGTCTTGATTCCTTAGTGACTGACCGATTGGTTAGTGACTAACGGATAAAACTGATGGTGAGATTAGACTATTGCATCATGGGCCTTGGTAGAATTACAGGTTGGATCTTAAGAATATCCCTGATCAGACCTTTCCTGGATGTGGAAATTTGCGTTATCCTACATATCCTGCTACTTCCTAGATATCAGCAACTACCCTCAATGCCAAGAACTTGGGGTTTTGTACAATGTGGATGGATAGATGTAGCAGGCAGACAGGTAGACAGATAGATAGAATTTGAATGGACAGGTGATTTTTACAGCTATCAGCTAGTCAATGGCAGGTTATTCAGTTCTATGTGATATCTGACTCACATGCCATGCAGTATCAAAATATGATAAAGGATATCAAAATCTTTAATTACATTCTTTGATTTAGGATACATTATCTTTATCATGGCCCTAACCCCAAACCCAAAATTGGTGGAGGAAAAATAGTACAATCTTCAAGAAACCATATATTAAAGGTCTGTAATATGGTGTTAAACATAGAACCGTAGCTCTGGTTATGATTTCACAATTTGATGATGTCACAAGTAGAAAACTGTTTACTGTCCTGTTGTAAACCTCTTGGTGTCAGGATGAATTATATTTTGACCTATCTGATATGCTTTGTTAATTTGAGTTAGCACTTTAAATGGCTATATTTTATGCCTTTCAGGTATGTGGGCGCATCATATGACATGTGAGGATTATGAAGATCTCCTGAACAGAGGATGGAGAAGGTATGATGTATAGTTTCCTTTATTAATTTTGCAGATGGGTATCATGTCTACTGTCAGTGAACAGATCAGAATAAAGATTGTTTGTTCAGAGGATCACCAGAAGTTGCAAACAGCTTGATGGTACTTTGCATACATCATGTGTATAAGACAGTGAACTGAGATTTTACCTTTAGTGAGTCATTGGCATGGTTCACAAAACTAAAAAATTTGCAACAGACTGATCAAAGTATTTGTTTATTAACTTTAAAATAATGAAGCAATATATATTTTTTTGATTATTCTGCTACCTTTAATAAATCATGTCTACTGATCAAGATTGCCTTCTTTTACTACAAATCTTTTTTGAGCCAATCTCACAAATGTTTTCTGATTTATGGCAGTGGAAGAACAACATAAGTGGTATTGGTATCAAGTAATATCAAAATTGAGTAATGTTTTCAATGAAAGGGTTCTAGCATGGTATTTAAATTCACATTTTAAGGGTTAAGTAATGTTGCTCTATAAGGTAACAATCTCAATCCTATTAAAACTGTCAGGAAGATTTGACTGTTTTGTTAGACATTGCTGGAGAATAATATTGTAGATTTGATTTTATTAAAGCAGCCACTTATTTTCCCCTTCCCTCCACAAAAAGTCAGCAAACGATTGTTGGATTGACTCAAACAAAGGTCTCAAATTCTGAGTTAATGCCTGTCCTATGCAAGTTCTTAAAACATTGTACAGTGGTGCATCTATGGCAGCGACAGAAAGAGGACACAGTTTTGTAGGTACCTTCCTACAAACTTGAATTTACCAAAACCCTTGGAAAAGCCAATTCCCTTCTGTTAGGAATTGTGCAACCAGATCATTGCCAGGATGGGCAACCTGCTAGAAGAAAATTAGTGCCTTGGCAATTTGTAAGATTCCTACCTCAATGGTAATGAGCTTTACTGCTGCACAAGTCAGTAATATACTCCTCAGGGAGTGTGGAACAAAATGAAGTTGAAAAAAGAATTGCTCCAGGAGCTGAATGGGTGAATGGAATTTAACCTCATCTTTCGTGCAACACCTGATTTTGATCTCTTTGCATTTCTGTAATTTTTCAAATGCTAGATACATTTTTTGAACACTGAAGGTATTTGCTGTAAAATTAAACTAGAGATGGCTGCTTTGTGTTCTTTAATCAAATTCCTGTGGGATCATCAAAGATATAATTAGAATGTAATGCATCTTGGTAAAATGTTCCTCTTTACCTTTGTTAGTATACAGTATGATTGTTGTAATTTGCAAATTGTAATTGCTTTGTTTGATGGGTGAAGGTGAAGTTGCGTTTTTCAGCGCCAAGCGCTGGGATCGCAGAAATAGAGCAGACCTAATCGAGTCCGCGACCCCTTGTCATGACGCTCAAGTGGTGGGGCCCTACCGGGACTCGAACCCATTCCGCCTGACTATTCTGGCTGCAATGTCAGAGGATTACACCACTGCGCCACAACACCTTCCTCTACCTGGGTTTTCCTCTACTTGGTGTGCATTTGTTTTTTGATAAGAATATCTTTGGTGTCATAAGGTATACTTTTGCTTTCTTTCTATAACTTGATATTTTCCAATTACAATTGAATATATTCTTAGGAGTGGTAAATATGTCTACAAACCACTAATGGATGTAACTTGCTGCCCAATGTACACAATCAGGTATTTTGAAATATTTGTTATGTACTTATATGTAAAATATTTTGAATACTTTTATATAATATTTTGTATATTGATAAGTTCATTTTCATTTCTATTTGAAATCTCTCAGTTGTTTGATTGTTAATTAGCCTCAAAAGGATGATGATGCTTAAAAGCCTTTCTGATATCTCTACATGTTCAAAATATTACTGAGCTGAAAAAGTAGCTGCTGAAGTAAAGAAAGGAGTTCTGAAGAAGTTTCAGAATGCAATATTTTGATGAAGCAATATTATGATAGTACAATAGTACAGTAAAAACAACAACACAAAATGCACAGCTGCTTAGTACAAATCAGTATATTATCAGTTACATTATATAGTAACTGTATAGTATAAAAATCTTGTAAAGTAGTGTGATTTGTAGATTTATATTGTAATCTTTTACTGGATATATAACAAAGTACATACATCATCACACATCACAAAGAAGTATCAACAGTACCTGACCACAGAGTGTATTCAAAACAACAAATTTTTGCCTTGAACCTTTCAAGTGGATTATTTCCACCCCTACATTCATTACATTCAGTTCTTTAAAATCATTCTCTCATTGCCACTATAAAATAAGTTTTTGCAGGAAAACTATTCTACGAAACTCTGCACTTCTCAGAAGTGCTGCTATTGGGAATGACCTGGCTTTGATGCATGCTCTAGAACTGCAGGACTTGGGCATATAATTGAACTCTATTCAACCACAACTACTCTTTCTGTTGTTTAGCTAACAATGTTGCTTTTAAGTTGATTCCTCATTTTATAAACCAGTTCTCATGTTCAAATTGTGTGAGTTGACAAGTTGACTATTTTGCTATTGAAATCCATTTATCTGCAGTTGCTAATTATTTTGTACTGATGTGTCAATCAAACAGCAAATGAGATCTTACAAAATCTTCCCTTTCTGCTAATTACTTTGTCGGATTGAAGATTGATTTATGATAAAATTCCTCATGCTCATTGTTTGACAAATACTTTTAAGCTAGTTTAATGCTTGATATTCTTGACCTTATTGGCTGTTTTATTATCATTCCAAATACAGGTGTGATGTAACCAAATTCAAACTTACAAAATCACAGAAGAAGGTTTTAAAGAAAATGAACAAATTTCTTATGCATGGTCAAGGTTTGCAGATTCTCTAAAATTTTAGACATTTAAAGAGCACAAGAAAGATCAATATATAATTACTTTTAAAAATATTGATTTGCTACAGTTGCATATCATTGTTGAAATTATCTAAGTTGAAATAGAACTTGCACTTCTGAATGAAGTTGTAGTTAGCTCACGGAGAAGGATTAAAAATTTCAGGACATACTGTATTTGATGCCATTTGGCTTTAAGTTTCTAATGTTTTTAATGGTTTATAGGTGAAAGTTAGAAGTTGAAGCATGGTTGAAGGTAGTAAGACTAATGGCTTGTTGATTGTAGCCTTTTTATCATCACAGACCAGGAGAATGCACCAAGGAAAGGGGAAATGCAATCAGATTCTCTCAAGAATCTTGAAAAACCGAAAGAAATGTTATTTGAGTTTCAACAAGAAGCGAAACTAAATTTAGATGATAAAGCACCACTTGGTATGGCTCAATTTTCTGGAGACAAAAAAGAGGACAAACTAATCACCGAAGAAGTGACTGAAGGTAAGTATCAATTCTCATCTATGAAAATGCAAGTCATTTTGAATGTTTCTTGTTCATGAATTGGTGACTAGTTTTCTTATGAACAATTCAAGATCTAAAGACTAGCTTAAATGTACGAGCATAAAGTTCGGACTTTGTTGAAATTTAGGGAAAATCCTTAATTCAAATGGATTGTTGTAAAATCCACAATTATTCCCCAATGAACTTCTCATTTGCCGCAAGAGTTTATGTAAAGAGATGATTTCTGGTGACAAACAAGTTTATGATCACATGTCATCAAATGTGCAAAGGTATCCTACTCTTCAGAAGAATTCAATTTAGATTCGTTGGAACTTTTAAATGAAATAGAGGTAGTTGTGTATAGTTCTGTGTGTGACGTAATTGTCTGTGACACTGTCGTGGAGTTTTTTGCCTTTTTGATACTGTACATTCAAAAATCGACGATTTTTGTAATTTTCAGTTTTCCTACTGGATGTCCCAGAAAAATGGTAACAGATTTGATCCTCGAGGGTAGCGCTAAGAGTTTATCTTGAGTCAATCAGAAATAATCTTTAAACTAATCCTCGATAGTTATATTGAAGATAGAGATACCTTGTTTTTTGATATGTGAAAATTGAGAGAAGACATTTTTATCTTTAAAGTATATATATTTGCCTCCCTCCACCTCCAAACCAGAGCCTGTTGGTTTTAGCCTAAGCTGTTAACACGCTTCTCATGGAATCTACTGAATCATTGCGAAGTACACGCAAGAAGCCTCTTGCTTCGGAAATATTCTTAATGGGAATCCAAATCAAAGTTGACAGTGAAATGCACACATTTGTTGCCGAAGAGAAATCTCTGCTCGTTCTACAAAGGCTACATCTGCCGAATGAGAGTTATTCATCGGCGACGAAATAATTTCCTTTGGTATGAAAAATTCTTCCTTGTTTGGATAAAATGCATTTGTTATCATTTGACTTAATACGAAACAATTTATTGCGTAGGGCGGAGCATTCACAAGGATAAGATCCTTGAAAATGCTCACTTGTAACTGGATTGTTTCTTTTTTGTGAATTCATTTTGACAGAAGAATGGTATTCTTTGGTGAGTATAGCAGCTGTTCGGCATGGCAGCTGTTCATTTCAAGTTTTATTCATTTCAATTTTTATGAATTACGATGTCAAGCGTCAAAGGCGTTACTTTGTTTGCTTTCACATAATATATTCTTATATACTGCATAGTGTTTGGGCTGCAAACCAGTCCCTTTTCTTGTCTGCCATTTTCATTATGAGAAGAAACCGGAAAAACGGAGAAACATGAATTTGACCAATGGCTGATATTTTTTGCAGGTTTTACCGAGAGAAGAATTTGTAAGAAAGCGAAAGAGATAAGAAGGGAGAAGCGGATGAAGAAAGTTACTGAAAAACTAAATCAGGTGAGAATACAGTTTTACACGAAATAGAGGTATAAACGAATTCTAGCAAATTGCAATGATGTTTGTTAAGTCGCAATGTATTCTCACTCTCCTTATGATATCTTCTTGTAACTATGTGCTGTTATTTTAAGAGTTTGGATTGATGTATAAAAAATTTCTCTCAACGCAAGGAATTTTTGTTAAATCTTCTTAAAGCCGTATTCAGTGCAGTGAATAATTGCAACCGGATAATATTTGAAATATGAATATGTTTACAATAATTAGAACAGTGAATTGACGATAAAGAAGAAGAAACAATCTTTGCAGCTAAGCGAGAAGCAAGAACTAAAGTATTTGTCTTTTGTCATTCTGAATACTCTTCTGCTGCCTTGGGTGCTAAGCTTATCCAAGAAAAGAGTGGGCATGGAACTCTTTATTTACATAATGTTGAATCAAGCATGCATTTTCGTTTATTTAGAATTATTTTGCTGATGAAGTTTGACCGTATCTAGTGATATAGTATTAAAAGTATTATGATCAGTGATCAGTGGTATTATAGCAGCTGTTTGAAAATCAATGAATGAGTTGCAGACAAGGAATCTAGCTTTGCACCTGAGTTAAGGACAGTAAGATATATCTCTTTTTATTCACAGGATGGATTTGAAGAGAAGATAGCGCCCAAAAGAAGGGAATGCGAAGTAAAATCGATAGAAGATTTTATTGAAAGGATTCCTGAGAAAGGGAAACTCAAACATCATTTAGAGGTTTGTATCTTTATGATGGTTGATTAGAGAATTTTGACCTTTCTCATAGGGAAGGAGACTTAGGGCGTGTTTGATTGGTGATTCCAAACCTACCAAATTCTGAAAACGGTAGACTTCGCAGAAACGGAACCACAGTGCCCAATCAAACACAAGATTCTTCAAAACAGCAGGTTTCAGATTCATCCTGGCGAAAACAAGATTTCCAGTTGAAAAACACGAAGACGAGTCCGGTGCTTGGCAACAAAGACTGAGCTGACTCAATTACGATGGCAGCACGAGCAACTTCGTCTCATTTTCAGAGTTTCGCAAATCAAAACGAGAATCTCTTCTAAGTCTGCCAAACCGTCTGTCTGTTGGAGAAGAAGGTTCGGCAGGCAATCCAAACCTGCCAAACCTGCCGTTTTCGGAATTTGGTAGTCAATCAAACACAAATTCGAGTCTTCCAAGTCTACGGTTTTCAGAATTGGCACCAATCAAACACACCCTTAATGCTGAATTTTTTTGATATTAATGATATTTGGTAGTGTGACATGCTATCATTTTGAAGTTTCTAAAAGTTCATGCTTCAAAGTTTATAATTACATTTAGATAGATTCACACAGTCAACCTCGCTGTTGCGTAATCTCATTTTACTTCAGGGAGAATCATAAATGGAATTTAGAAATCAGAATGGTGACGTGTGTTTACGAAATTCTTTGCCTAGCTACCGCAGTTTTCACTTTTTGTTAAGGTTTTCTTAATCACTTGAATTATTGTGTTGATGACTATTTATTCGCCTTACTTTTTTAGGGGAAGGGACTAGGGGAAGCATTTGTTTATTTAGGAAAAACTTATATCATTTAAACTTCAAAATGCCGCAGAAGAATAAATGAGTGGTGCTAATTGGCATCGTTAAGGTAGACTTTTTCATGGCTCATTTTTCCACTGCTGTAACTTGCTATCAGAATTGAATATTCAGTCATTACATAAATTGGCAGCATACTTTCTAGGTAAAATGTTGCCGAGTTGACTCAAAGTGTGATGAATTCATGAAGCATTTTGATGAAAGCTTCGAGTTATTTTGTAAATACCAAAGACAAATACACAATGACCCAGTTGAGAAATTAAACTTAAATCGGGTAAGCATTTGGTTAATATGAATTTTATCGAATTGAATTTGTCATAATTTACCAGGTAGTAACAGTTCAGTCACATCCAGAATCAAAAGAATTCTTGCGGACAATAAAAGATGAATTTGAAGTTTTCAAAAAATATCAAATGAAAATTCACAAGGAAAGTGAAGGAGAAACTTCATATCAACAGGTATAAATCACCATCTTGTAATCTGCATGCTGTTCGATTATTTTTTTGCAAGGAATTTGAATAAGGTGGTATTTGATTGGCACCATTGATGGTTGCATTTGTCGATCAATATCTCGTGAGTTTGCTCAAAATCATGCAAGATCGTTGAGAAGAAGAGAGAAAACGGAAAGAAAACTCAATAATTTTTAAATTTTATTGAAGAAGATTCCATTTCGTAGTAAGTTTAGTGGATTTTTGATTTCTTAATTTAATGCATCAAATTTGGCTTCAATGGATACCACGGAACCACACTTCTGTAGTTGAACCGATGGAAAAATTTCAGATCAATTGTTCAATTGCTTTACTATGGATCTATAGCTCCATTTTAGGCCAAATTTCATTCGAGCGAGCAGAGCAGTTGAAATTACATCAGTAGGTGTCGGTGGCTCTTAAAACCCTTTCGTATTCATTTTTGGTGAAAAATTTGAGATTAAATTTTGTTCTGTTTAGATTGAAAACTGCAAGGCCAAAGAAAAAGGACACGATGGGAATGTGTGAAATTTTAAAAAGGTTGAAATGAAATGAGTCATGATGTTAGATATATCTATACAGATTTATTGATAATTTATATTTGTTAATTTGTTAATTTCAATACTATTGCTATGGGATATCCACAAAGCCCTTACTTTTTTGACTTGGTCATTATTTTTATTTTCAGTTCAAGAGGTTTCTTGTCAACTGTCCCCTTGTGGTAAGCAAAGGTTTCAATTGTAATACGAGGTCCAATTTGTTTTTAATTTAGAATGAAGCATTTTTTCCTTTTTGTTTTCATTTTACATTCTTTATCCACGGTAACCCCGTCTGCAAAGACGGCAGTAGAGCAATCATTTGAATAAAGCAGAGATTAAATAGTCTGTGTTTTGCCCTCGGAAATTTCTGTAGGATCTGAAGTATTTTCTACTGAAACTTTGAACACCGTACATTTCAGCCTGAGAGATAACAAAAAGGACTTTAGGGGCCTTTCATCGGTAATTTTTTATGGCCTAATGCTTTTGCCCAGACGTTTGAGGCTCCAATGTCGCAGGTATTGCGCCACCCGGATTCTGTCTTTTATCATGTGTGTATACGCATTTCTATTTTATTTCTTCAAAGAACGCTAAACTCTCTCAGTTTGAATGAAATGCTTTTCCCGAATTTATGCTAGTTAAATTTGGTTCTTTGAAAAAGTATATTGCGGCAAGAAGCTGCGATTTCTAGAACAGACAGGCTAATGGCTTTATCCTTGCAAGAAAATGAGAACACGCCAAGTTTGAGTCATTTTTATGGACAAAAATTGAAATTGCGATACTGTTTGACAAATACTTGTCAGTCATTTTCAATGCATTAGTCAGTCCTATTATCAGTCTCTCATTCAAGAATCTTACTGCATTTATTTATATTTCAGTTATCTGACTATCTTTTTGTTCTCTAGCCCGAGGAATCACAGACTGGTCGACCATCTTCTGGCCTTGGAGCATTTCATCAACAGTATTTATTAGATGGTAATGTTTCTCGCTGTAGTTGTACTTCGTTTTTGTCTCTGGTGATGTAAAGAAATGCCTTTATATCAAAATGCATGGAAAATATCATTTGGATCAAAGGCAATATATTTCATATTTCATGTTTTTTACTATATACCACACTCTTTAATAATGTATGGCAGGAGTTTACATACATTCATACATACATTGAATTATGAAATGAACGAAGAGGCAGTAACAAGGTTACAGATGTCTGTGATGTTACCAATGTTGTCCATGTTACCAACGTTATCAGTGTTACCAGTGTTACCAGTAAAGTCATAATTGTCAAAAAGTAACAGAATTTTTCTGCAAGAAGAAGATTTTATCAGATGTCTGCGCCACCTATTTCTTTTATTTCAAAATCAAGGTTTCTTCTTACTTTTAATTATCTAAAAATACAATCTTTTTGAAAGCACAACATCAAGCAATTTGCAGAAGAAAGTAGGTATTTCTGCTTTTAGCCAAAGTTGACTTCATCCAAGTTCACTTTTTTCAGATAATTTGAGTGTTCAAAATGCCTTAATCTTTTTGGCGCACGTCGCGTACCGGGTGTCCCAAAAAAGTACATAGATATGGTCGACCCTAGCGACTAAGATATGGCGTGAATCAAGCCTACGTGATTTTCAAAGCATACCTTGATAGCTGCCTTTGACATTGGTGCGTTGACAGCTAAGATATTAATCGTTAAAAGACAAATTTACCTCCACCTCCAAACCAGAGCTTTGTCCTTTTGGCCTTAGCAAATTCTTGAAGCATGGCGAATAAAATCAACAAAATTTCAAGCACGAAGAGAATAGCTAAAGACGGCACTACAAATGTGCTCTACAGGCCCCGTTTACACGATACCGTTTTCATTTCATTTCGGTTTGGTTTCATATCGGATTGTCCTTCTGTTTACACGATACCGTTTTCATTCCATATCGGATTGGCTTCCTGTTTACACGAGAACGCACCAATCCGATATGCTTTATACCGTTTTCGCGTTTTCAAATGAAAACGGTCTGAAAGTGGCATGAAACCAATCTGATATCATGTAAACGGTCGAATCCGATATCAACTCAGTACGGAACCTCATTATCAATTCTACTAGCCTCGAATCCATTAGGGGAGCTGCGCAGAATGCGCAGTTGAACCACTACCGAATACGGTGAAACCATTACAGTGCAAGGCGAAACGGTATCGTGTAAACAGAACCCCAATCCGCTATGAAATGAAAACAGCATAGCGTAAACAGGAGAAATTTTCACATCGGATTGCCTTACCCAGTCCGATATGAAATGAAAACGGTATCGTGTAAACGGGGCCACAAACTACAACTTACCAGAAACCTATCGTCAAGGGAGCTCCGAAATCAGCATCATTCACCTCAACATCGACAGTTTATTTTCACATACTATTCATCGATGAAAGTACTCCCTTTCACATCAAGACACTCTTGGAACTGTTGAATCATTCCTTGAAAAGACTTTGTTATCAGATCTGTCGGGAGAGTCTAGGACAGGAAGGTCTGGACGTCTTGGGGGCAAAAAGATGTCTACTGTTTTGTTGATGACCCGCCAGGGAAAGCAGGCTTGAAGATACTTCATGCTCAACCTGACCCCTAGAGGTTCGATAGCAAATTCTTTTCAAGGAATAATGATTCGACGATGCCATAAGTTCATTGATGCTCAAGGGAGTAGTTCCACAGATGAATAGTATGTGTAAACTAAATCGTCGATTTTGAATTATATGAAACTGATTTTGGAGCCCTCCTTTGATGATAAGTGACACATAAATTATATAAAAGACATCTGTTGTGCCATCTTTAGATTTTCTCATCTTGTTTCAAATTTTGTTGAATTTATTCACCGTGCCTCGAAAAATTGCTTAGACCAAAACGTCAAAGCTCAGGATTAGAAATGGAGGACAAAGGCCAAAACGTCAAAGCTCAGGTTTAGAAGTGGAGGCAAATTTGTCCTTTGAAGATTTTTTTTGCTCTCAATGCGCCGATATCAACAAACGATGCATCTATGTTCAAGGTAGCTATCGAGTTACGTTGTAAGTATTATTTTGAATTGATTCATGCTATACTCTCATCGGTAGGGTCGACGAAATCCTTCTATATTTTTTGGGACTCCCGGTAGGTAGATTAATTGGTACTGATCACTTAGTATTTATCATATTGTTATGATATTCTAAGAGATGTTTTTGATTTTCAGGTAAACTTATTGGTGTCGGTGTAATTGATATTTTACCACATTGCCTATCTTCGAAATACTTCTTTTATGACCCAGATTATAGTTTCTTATCTCTTGGCACTTATTCTGCCCTCAGGTGAATTATTTCGTTTTTCATAATATCCTTTTGCAACCGTGAACTACATCTTTACGATATCCAGGGTGCATTGGAAAAAGTTATAGCGTTTGATTTATCAGTAAGATTTGGATTTGCTAGTGATGTTTAAATTTAATCCTGTTCAGGTGTATCAAAAACCAAATCATTTTTTGCATGAAAA
The DNA here is from genome assembly GCA_964020215.1 of Aurelia sp. 3 sensu Dawson et al. (2005). Taxonomy (NCBI): domain Eukaryota; kingdom Metazoa; phylum Cnidaria; class Scyphozoa; order Semaeostomeae; family Ulmaridae; genus Aurelia; species Aurelia sp. 3 sensu Dawson et al. (2005). The sequence continues at coordinate 6,508,934 of OZ026573.1, read as the reverse complement.
AGATGTTTATAATACATTATCAACTCTTTTATCCCGTATCTTGCAGATTCAGCATACACTTTTACATGTCAATACTCAAACTCGACACAGTTCTTTCTTAAAACAATAGTCAAAGTAAACGTGCAAACCTGTTTCTCCAATGAAGCTGAAAATCTTTGTCACTTTCTGGAATTTAAGATCAGTGGGCTGTATTCGATGTACGCTTAATAAAGAGGGAGCTTATTTGTAATTTTGAGTCAGAGTGGAGAGGCTTGAGGGGAACTTAATGGAGAATGGGGCTTAATAGATTTTACGGCATTTGTATCAGTGTTCTTATGCAGTAGTAATGTGTTATTGATTAACTGTAGTGGCATGATATCTTCGATGGTTGAAGATATTTGTGTAATGTTCATGCCAAGTTTTTATCGCAGAAAAGGTGCTACTTTAGCTTTATTGTCATCCTCACCAAATCAGAAGGTAGCAAAGAACATACCCCGGATGTGCCAAAGAAGTACCAACTTATCACAGGCATCTACTTATCGAGTTCGTTACGACTTTTTGATACGACTAGGTTATGTTTGACAGATCTTTTCATTCGAAGTAAGCTATTTTCAAAGTCAGAATTTTTAATGAAATGGCGTGTCAAACGAATATCAATCAACCGTAAAATCAATAAAGATTGACAAGTATTATTGTTACCGTGGACCAACTGATATACCAACACGATTATGATTTAATATATCTTGACATCTCAGTGGTTTAGTTTTGAATTCTGATTTTAGCTGCTATCACGAAACAAATGGACAATGTTTTACATTTTAATTTACTTTTTATCAGCGTTCAAATGGTATTTCTACTATTTCAGGGAGATCTACTTTATCAGAAATCTACAAGAAACGTGCCCAGAGTTCAAATATTATTACATGGGCTACTATATTCACTCATGCCAGAAAATGCGTTACAAAGTAAGATTTATTGCAATTTTCATTGTATTTTGCTGATATACTTACGAATGTGCTTTTCATTGAAGGTTGGCTATCATGATGGACTTGCTACAAGTCTCTCTCTTGTCATCACAAGACATAGAGGAGAAACAGGGAGACATCACAAGACATAGAGCAGAAACAGGGAGAAATTACAGGCGGAGAGAGAGACTCGTAGGACTAGAAAACTGAAAGCGAGACTCTTTTGTCCATAGACAGACGGTGGACAAGATTCTGTCCACCGGCAAATCCTTTGATGTAGGCAGAAAGCCAATCAAATGAGCGACACGTGTCGCTGCATAATGACGATTAAATCTAATCATCTACTTCTTTGTGTTACGGTCTCGATTTCGATTTCCTAATCTAACAAGTCTCTCGCTCCTTCCATTTCCCTCGCCCTCACATTTTGCCCTTCCATCTCGCCCTTCCATTTCCCTGGCCCTCACATTTTGCAACTTAAAATATATGCTGACAATAGGGAGAGACTTGCAGCAAGTCCACTATCTTGATCGATACCTACCTATTATAGATAACTGATTGCATGAAAATTCTTTTGGAAGGGGTCTACTAATGCGGGGTAAATATAGACCTGCCAGAAATGTCGAATCTAAATAACTTTCATGTAAAACGTCGAGAAGACGGAAGTCCCTCGGAGTGGTAGGTGATAAAAATTGATGGGTGAACAGTTTAAGCGCACCAAAGACAACTGAGTGGAAGTTTTTACTGCGCTAAAAATACAAAATGTCATTCCATAATCTCAACTGTGTGACGTATGTTGCGCATTAAGTGAGGGTCAATTGCCTTATGCTGATGTTGTCTGGGATAGCTATTCAAAACCAAAAATAGTAGCCCATTCGAGACACATTTTCTACGCGTAGGCTACAAAGATAGCTGCTCTCTAACGCTTCCAAGACTGGGCTTGAGCAACAGCAGGAAGCGCAAGAATGAAAGAGTCCTTGGTTAGACGTGGAAAATCTTTCTGTAACAATCGGAATGTTATGACGTACAAGGATGAACAGATTATACGCTGAAAGCCTACTGGAAAAATACCAATCGAGATCTTTCCATTACTCGACCTACAATCAGGATTGAATTTTCAAAAAAGGCTTTCACAACGAAGCTGTCAAATTATTGACTGATACACCCACAAAATTTCGTGAGCTACCGACATTATTCAGCATATCGTTATTTTTTAGTATTTAACCAAACGTCGAACAATTTTTTCGAGACACCCTGTATTTTTACCGGAAATTAGTCTTTTAAATCTCTGAAACTTAAGGCAATTCAACATTCTTTCCTTTCACTGGCTGTTGATTTTTAGGGGATAGGGGAACAAATTTGCTTCTGGTGATTGTTGAGAGGCAAACAATGCAAGTGAAAAGTGAAAATTGTTCAGGCCATACCTGCTCGAAACACTTTTAGGTTTCCTGCTTGATCTATCTAAATTCGTAGATTATCCTTCGAATCTTCTTTCAAAAGATAAAAGTCGAACACAAATTGCATAAAAATACATCGAATTTAAGACCTCGAAGTACACTCCAAAATTATTTAAAGGATGGGTAAATAGTTTGAAAATCGAGATAAAACACTTAACATACAAGAAAAGTACCAGATAACTCTTGGAGGGAGCAATGAATGGCATATTGTTCAAGTTTGCACAGCGACCAGACCGCACAGTGCTGCTCACCAGTTTCACCGAAGTGGAGAAGATTCCCAGGATTTTGACAGCTAAGGTTGTCGGAATTGGCCGCGCTCGCCTTAATCCGAGTGGATTAAACAGTTTTCATCAGGTAACTGAAGTTAATCTTGGTCGAGTGATGTCAAACTCCGGATGGGTGACCTCAAAGGCCTGACCTCACAACTCACCTTGTCGTCCTTCGGAAGGGATGCTAAACGAGGGGTCCCATGCTTCATGCTTGGATGCGGGATGCACAGTGGGCCTAAATTAGCTTTCAGTAGCAAGAAATTCTGACAAGCCCACTCAAAAACAAATTGAGAAACGAAAACAACAACAAATCCCTTTTCCTAATTGGCAAATGGTCTATTCCCTGGAAGAACAGCAAAGCTGAGGTTTCACAGGGGTGCAGGTTTTATGCTTAATGCTTTTATCATTGTAAATTGATGTTATGTCTTTTGTTTTGAGGGTTAATTTGTTTATGGCTAATATTAAATTTAAATGAAAAGAAGATAACGGACTTGCTTAGCAGTGCTTGGAATCACCGGGTAACCCAAAATCAACTTCATGAGCTAGATCGCACATAGCTTTATGAAAAGAAATGTTATGAACATAAGGTATCAGCATGTACCTGAAAGGCCAAGTTATCCTTTAAGATGTTGCTTGGTCAATTTAAGATATGCTAGCTGTCCGCAAAAACTGTTTCCAATGTATGGTAATTCATTCATTTCTCGAACCACTCACTCGTTTTTTAGATGATATTTTGGAATATGTGAAAAAATTCCACATTTGCTTTAGCAAAATTTAATCATTCTGCAGACAACAAATTTCCCCAGGCGACTTCAAACCACTTGCTGGAATATGATGACGATTATTTCACTAAAAATGGGGAATACGAGACTCGAAAATTTTCCAGGAATTTGGTAATTCGAATGGTTGAGCATTTGACGAAAGTATTTCATTTCAAGGAACCAGTTATGATCTACCTGGTGATTTTTTTGGTCTCTTGGTAGTGTACTGGGGTATTCTTCGGTGTCGATATAAATCTTAAATTTCATTAGAATTGCACTGTTTGATACCATGTTTGTGATATTGCGTTTTACTATCGAAGGGAAACTATGATCCATCGTATCTCCTTTGCCCCGAGACGTACACTTTTCAGCCAATCAAATCTTGTGTGGCAAAACTGGAGTTAGCTCCATATACAAGGTTCAATCCAGAGGATGCAGGTACCTTGATTTTTCATTTATCACCAGAGAAAATATTATGTTTAGAAAAGCAACCTTTTACTTGTTTTTGCGGAAATTTGGATTGTTTATTGCATAGTTTAACAGAACGTGACAAAGAGCTAAAAATGTTAAAGGACAAGTCCGGAGTTAGTATGATTAGTGAATTGTGTGGGTACTTTTTTCCAACTTATTTCTATCTTGTCTCTGTGAAATTATGCATTTCAATCTGCCAAATAAGTGACGTGACGTCTTAAACGCAAAAAGTCGTAGCTCCCGACCAAACCTCTGAGCCGAGGCTATCTTCCTTATCGCGTACTTTTACAAAATGGCGACGAAATTTGGCCTAACTTATGAAAATGTTTAACAAATTTACTACAGTAAGGGGCGTCTAGACGTGCAACAAAGTTACTATTGGTCTTCGGCTGTAGGCAAGGTTGTTTTTTGACATCAGTTTTATATACCCCGGACTTGTCCTTTAAAAACAATTATGAACTGAAAGGATTGCAAAATATTATTTGCAGTAAAAAGAGATGTAAAAAGTTGCTGCATTTCTCGTCATCCAAGATTATTTGTATCGGAATTCTGAAGTGATGATTTCTGATCAGGTCTGATCAACATCTCACATGACTTCATTTATTGTCGACTAGACTAAAATAGCACGAAATAGACGTGGAACAATTCTGATGTTTGTTCTCAAATATTTCCATGGCCTTATCATTCAAGTTTTTGGCTCCTTTTTCATAGCATGCGCAGAGATTGATCACAGAAATGCTCTCATTGCATATGATGGTGAAGCAATGCCGTTTATGGTAGGTAACCTTTTCAGCATTATTACTCGTGTTATTTCTTTTCAGGTGGCAAAGCAAGGATTTGTAAAATAGAACCCACGTTTTAGGAAACTGCAGGTTAGTGTTGTAGAAGACATGGTACTATCAATAAGAAACTCTTGTAATCTTCATTGGGAGACAAAACTGTTTTAAGAAAAATGGTTTCAATTTTGCGAGTCTAACTGGAAATTGTGTCTCTATGGTAGTGCGTGCGACTATCATCTTCAGAATAAAACGGAAATTCATGATAAATGTTTTTGTAGGGTACCTGCCTCATTAAACATGTTTTCTTGCATTTCAGGTTTATAATGAAATAAGCAAACACAATAAAGACAAAAGACAGGAAGATGTAAACACTGTTAAAGAATATTGTAGTCTCGTTGGAGCCGTATCAAAACGAATGCTACTTTATCGAGAATAATGACTGTCTATTAAAACTTGGACTTGCCGATGAAGACAACTTGGGCAAGTCCAACTAGAATGTTAACATTTTCCTTCAGTGTGATACCGTGACAACCTTGCCATGTTTCTCCTAAATTTTACAAAGTGTCTGTTCAATGTAAGATAAACCAGTATATTTGCATTTTGTTCATCAATGCTCTGTAACTATAGGAGTTGTAGTGTTTATTTTTTCCATTTTTTATTGCAGAAATATATTCATTGTTGTCGTTTTCCCCTTAGAATCAATTTGTTTTCCATCCTCTTTATCTCTACCACAAATGACAAGGTTTAACTCTGGAAAGCATATTTAAATCGAATCAAACTAAAGCAAGGTTAGATAATAAAAGCAATTGGTTTGGAGATGCAAGAAAACATCTATTTCGTAGATGTGAGAAATCATCCCAGAATCTGGGATGGCAGAAAAGATCTATTAAAAGTAGCTTTTAAACTTACTTTAAAAGACCAACAATCGACAGGAAATCTATTAAATATATCATAGAAATGACGAAGGAGTTGCAGATGCGAGAAATCATCTATTGGGTGTCCCAGAAAAAAGGTAAAGGATTAGGTCATGGCTAGCACTAAGGATTTAGCTTGAATCAATCGGAAATACTCTTTAAACTATTACCTCGATAGTTAACTTGAACATAGACACCTTGTTTGCCGATATTGGAGCATTGAGAGAAGAAATTTTTATCACGAAAGTCCAGATTTGCCTCCACCTCTTAACCAGAGCTTTTTGGTTTTGGCGTAAGTTGTTGACGCACTTGTTGTGGAATCTCCTAAATCAGAGCGAAGTACAAACAAGAAACCTCGTGTTTTGGAAAAATTCGTGATGGAAACCCAAATCGAACTTGAAATCAAATTCACGAATTTTTTTCCCAAAGAGACATTTCCTTTCATTCAACAAACCTTTGAATTACACCTGCCGAATAAAACGTATTCATCAGCGAAATAATTCACTTGCGTATGAAAAAATCTTCCTTGTTTGATTAAAATGCATTTTTGTTATCATTGGAATTATTACGAAACAAGCAATCACGTATACCCAAAGGATAAACATTAACAAGGGTAAGATCCTTGAAAGTGCTCACTCGTGCTTGAATTGTTTCTATTCTGTAAATCCATCTTGACAAAAGAAAGATATTCCTTGGTGATTACATTCATTCATAAGTTTGTCAGTTTTTAGTTTTTACAGTTCCATTCAAATGTGTACCAAAGCACACTGGTCCTTGTTCAGAATTTCTACGCTATGTCTGTCCTTGAGGAGATTCCCCAAAAACCTAAAGCTCTGGCTTCGACATTGAAGCAAATCTGTGCTTTCAAGTTAAAAATATCTTCTCTCAATGTTCTAATATCAACAAACAAGGGATCTATCTTCAAATTAACTATCAAGGAATAGGTCAAAGATGATTTCCGATTGATTCGAGCTCAATTATTTACACTAGCTTTAATCAAAATGTTACCTTTTTTGGGACACCCGGTATTTTTGCAGATATGAAAAAAATCATCCCAGAATCTGGGATGCCAGAAAACATAACTTAAAATAGCTTTTAAGCTTGAATGAAAAGACAAACAATCGAGAAACATCTATTAAATACCAGATAGAAGTCAAAAAGCGAGTTGCAGATGCAAGAAAACATCTATTTCATAGATGGGAGAGATCATCCCAGAATCTGGGATACTAGAAGAAACATCTATTAAATTTGGCTTTAAAATCTAAATGAAAAAATCGACAGTGGAAAAACAGCCATTAAATAGATGATAAAAGTCGACGAAAAGTTCAGATGCAAGAAAACATCTATTTCGTAGATGTGAGAAATCATCCCAGAATCTGTGATGCCAGAAAACATCTATTAAAGATATCGAGTGTCTCAAATAAAAGTACTCCCTTTTGACTGGAAATAGGAACGACACAATGAGATATTATTACTCTCGGAGTGAACAGCTATGTTTATCAATCTTCAACTTACATTCAAACACCTTGCTTTTAAAAATCGTCTACTAAAAACCGGAGATACGGGCTTGCAAAGTCAAAATTTACAGTGCACCCGAAGCCAGAGGTTTTGTAAAAGGGCCTAGCCCTGATTTGATATCACAGGCATATTGCAGAAGAATTCGAACTTTGACCTTTAGCTTTTTCTTTTGAAAAGAATTATGCCCTGAAGTGCTTAAATTGTTGTACAAATAATTATTCCTTTGAGGAATGAATCTGTGCATTGCTTTGCATTGCCTTCCATCTCAAGTGTCAAAGAGGAAGAAAAGAGCACATGCATGTTCATTTTGGAGATGTGGAACGACTTTATCATTCTTCAGCTATTTACACTAAAGTACGACCAAAAACTATGTAGAGTTTAAACGTTTTTCGATGCCATTCCGGCTCTATTTGCTAAATAGTAAAAGTTAAGGTCTCTTTCGAAAGAGGAAGAGAAGCGAAATATCCTTAAGCAGCATTTTGGAAATTCAAACTTACAGAAAGGGGTTGAAGTCAAGCCTAAAAAAAAGCAACTCTTGGCCCACGAAGTCACCGAGGTTAAAAAATGTCTGGCTGAAAAGCTCTATCTTAGCTGTATCCAAATCTGTGCTCCATTTACTTGTCAACTAAGTACATTTTCGTCCATATGCCGAGAAATGGCCAAGGGTTAGCAGATTTGGAAAAGTTGGTTTCCCCAAAATCGGGGGAAGCAACAAGTCGCTACTGCAACGAATAACACGGACTTTATCACAGTAAGACTGTTTCGAGCATGAAAGGTTATCTTAAGGGAGTTTAACCGAAAGTCACTTTCTCGTGATCATTGATGCTTTCTTTGAAAAAATATTCCATTTGAATTTTGAGTTGTTCGGTCAAGCATCTTAGATAACAACTATTTCTTGCAAAAGCACATCAAATGCATCGATTTTAATCTCTCAAGCGGCTAGATTCGCAAATGAGAAATATTGCGCTACTGCAAAGGTACTTTCAAAATGTGTAAGCGTACCAAATTTAATTGTTTAGAATCTAAACAAAATATTCTTTTGAAAGAAATCAACAACATTTAGAAAGAAAAAGTGAATTTCGACTAAACTCTCTTTAGACAATTTTTCATGCTCGGTAGAGTCTTTTGTGATAAAGTCACTGTTATTTGTTGTTGTGGCGACTTGGTGCTTCCCCCGTTATTGAGAAAACCAGATTTTCCAAAATCTGCTAACCCTTAGCCATTTCTTCGCATATGGACGAAAATGTACTTAGTTAACAAATAAATGGAGCACAGATTTGGATACTGCTAAGGTAGAGCTTTTCAGCCATATAATTTTCAACCTCGACGGCTGCGTGGGCCAAGAGTTGCCTTTCGTGAGGCTTGATTTAAGCCCCCTTCTGTTAGTTTAAATTTCGAAAATGCTGCTTAAGGATATTGCGCTTCTCTTCCTCTTTCGAAAGAGACCTTGACTTTTACTATTAAGCAAATAGAGCCGAAATAGCATCGAAAACCATCTTAACTCTACATAGATTTTGGTCGTACTTTAGGTCGTATGGGTCGTTAGGGTCCTGCAAAAAGACCCAAAATACAAGACGCAAGGCAGGGTTTGAGTTTTTTGTATTTTGGGTCTTTCTGTACGATCTTAATGAACCTAACGGCCTAGTGTTAATCAGGCCTTTCCGCATCTTCATTACGTTTGTTTAATCAGGGCGATGCCCATGAGTCTTTTATTCTTTTCAAAAGTGAAAAAATGAAAGTTAAAAGTTTACAGGTGCTTTCGAAAAGATCCATGATACAAATCATGGCTAGGCTCTTTTTCAAAACCTTTTGTTTCGGGTGCACTGTAAATTTTGACTTTTGAAGCTCGTAACTCTGGTGTTTGGTGGACGATTTCTAAATGCAAGGTATGTGAATCTAAATTGAAGATTGATCAATTTAGCTATTCTCTCGGAGAGTAATGATAACTCATCGTTTCATTCCTATTTCTAGCAAAAAGGGGGCACTGTTTTTGAGACACTCGGTAGTATCTAGATTTAATTGAAATGACCCACAATCGACAGACATCTCTTAAGTAGTTGATAGAAGTCAACAAAGGGATGTAGCTGAAAGAAAACATCTATTTCGTAGATGTGAGAAATCATCCCAGAATCTGTGATGCCAGAAAACATCTATTAAAGATAGCTTTTAAATTTGAATTAAAAGACCAAAAATAAAAAACAAATATTAGATAGATGATAGAAGTCAAAACAGAGTTGCCGATGCAAGAAAACATCTATTTCGTACACATGAGAATTCATCCAAGAATCTGTGATGGCAGAAAACATCTACTAGAAATTGCTTTTAAATTTGAATTAAAAAGCCAGTGGTCGAAAACATCTTGTCAACAAAAAGTTGCAGATGCAAAAATTCTACCGGGTGAGTCAGAAAAAACTCCCGGCGTTTGAAAGGCTACTGCTCCCTGACTATATAAGCAAAGATACTTTGCAATATCTGATTGAATAGCTAACATGTTCAATTATTTTTAGAAATTTTTCTGACTAAAATCGGTCACTCCATTCAGATTCTGTAGGCAATTTTCCAAAATGAGTCCCTTTGAGAAACCTTAAAAAAGATGCTAAAACTGCAAGCAAAAGTCCCTTATGTGTTTACCTCACAGCGATGACTTTCAGCATGCTTTAGCACTTGCTTTCATTTTGGATGGTTGAAAAGTCTTCCCCCTAGTGTGAATAACTTATTCAGGGGGATTCCATTCTCCCATGAGGACAAAATGCATGAGCACATCCAGGAGTCATTATTGCTAGGAAGGAGAACAAAGGGACATTTTGCTTGTTGTTTTTGCTCGTTTTTGCAGGTTTTCGAAAGGGGCTTTCTGCAAAACATCTCCTATTTCGACGGGAAGGAATGACTCATTAAAGCCGTATAAATTATTGAACCTAATTTGACATATCGGGGATAAAACAAACAGTTTTTAACATCATTGCTTTGATATTCAGGGAGCAGGATTTTTTCAAACCCCGGGCGTTTTTATTGACTCACCCGGTATAGATGTGAGAAATCATCCAAGAAATTGGGATGCTAGAAAGCATCTATTAAAAATCGCTTTTAAACTAAGATGAAATGACTAACAATCGTAAAACATCAATTGAATAAATGTTAGAGGTGGAAAAAAGAGTTGCAGATGCAGAGAAACATCCATTTCGTAGATGTGAGAATTCATGCCAGGATCTGGGATAGCAGAAAACATCTGTTAAAAATGGCTTGTAAACTTAATTGATAAAACCGACAATCAAATAGATAATAGAAGTCAACAAAGTGTTTTAGATGCAAGAAAACATCTAATTCGTAGATTTAAACTTAAATGAAAAGGCCAACAACCGACAGACATCTATTAAATAGATGATATAAGTCAAGAAAGAGTTGCAAATGCGAAAAACTTCTATTTCGTAGATGTGAGAAGTCATACCAGAATATGGGATGAGAGATAACATCTATGAAGACAAGCCTATAAATATAAATTAAAAGACGAAAAATAAAAACAAATATTAAATAGATGATCGAAATCAAACAAGAGTTGCAGATGCAAGAAAAGATCTACATCGTAGATGTGAGAATTCATCCCAGAATCTGGGATAGCAGAAAACATCTATTAAAAATTGCTTTTAAACTTAATGCGACAGACATCTCTTAAATAGATGATAGAAGTTAACAAAGAGTTGCATATGCAAGGAAACATCTATTTTGTAGATGTGGCAAATCATCCCAGACTCTATGATGCCAGAAAACATCCACTAAAACTTGCCTTTAAATTTGAATTAAAAAGCAAGTGGTAGAAAACATCTTGTCAACGAAAAGTTGCAGATGCAAGAAAAGTTCTATCGATTAGTTGTGAGAAATCATTCAAGAATCTCATATGCCAGAAAACATCTGTTAAAAACAGCTGCTAAATTTGAAGTAAAACAACAAAAACCGAAATTCATGAATAAGATGGATGATTCAAGTCAAATGATTCAAATCTGTTACATGAACGTGATAATCATCCTAGAATTCTACGTGCCACAAAGCATATTATAGAATACTGTATTGAAAATGTAGTAATCAGAAAATTTTAAATGAAATCTATTAGTTCTATGTTTGTTTGTAATTTCTAATGTAGAAACATCAAAGTTTCATTATATCAAAAAAACTCTACGGCAGATATCTTAAATTTCCAAATAAAGATAACGCTGGAGTTTCGGTACTATTACAACAATTTGTTGAAATAAACAGCCTCCCCAATGACGTTCTTGTTCAGATTCTATTGTATGGTGACGAAAACCTTTCGAATGAAATCAACAAAAGTATACTCGAACTGACACTAGTTTTCATCCACAATATAGGTCGGTTTGATTAAATAGATCTGAAAAGTTTGTTTACTCCACTCAGCCACTAAAATCCCTTTCTCTTGTTTTTTATTGTTCACTTGTTTATGCCTGTTTCACAATGGATGTTGGGAATTCAGTGTTATGGAATTCCGACGCCAACCTAACTCATTTTAATCTCAATTTTTCAGTAAAACTTAGCGTCCATCCTACGTAATCACTTAGCGAATACATCCAAAGCACAGCAATTGCCGACATCCAATGTGAACCCGACTTTAGTATTTATCAGCCGAAAGTGTTTGTACTAGTTTTTGTGTCTATATTTGAATGTATATTTAGACTTAGTTTTAATTACCTGTCTCTATGTTATGGCCATGGGGTAGTCATGGTCTTCTGCTCCTCATGGCATCGTTCTTGTAGTGTAGTACAGTAGTTTGTAAGTGCTGTTTTAGGTAATATCGTTATTGTAAATTTTTATATTGGATAAAAAAAAAGAAAAAAAATGCTTTACCTTCAAATACCCACAATGACAGCATATGACTAATATAAAGACTATATGCCATAAAAGGATGTAAGGGCAGGTGGTAGAAGGATGAGAAACTAAAGGCAACAAGGAACTACAATCCTGGACAAAATATATTGGAACAACGAAAAATCTTACAATTTTAATGAACCACCCCCTTTTACCACCGATACAATGTTGCTAGACGTTTTTTAGTTTCAAGATGCCAACCAACATTGCTTTGGGGGTAAAAGGGGGAGGTGGAAATACGAAGATGAGAAGAACTGAAATAGTCAGCGATGATATAACTTTGTTCCAAATATTTTGTCCAAGATTGTCTGTACGAGGAAATTTACAGGGTTGGTTATAGAAAGAGGAAAATGTGAAAAATGAGTAAAATCTTTACGAGTAAGATAGGATCAGTAAAAAATGTGATGTCTAGAAACTTTTAAAAGGATATGGCCCTTGATCAAATGAACAAGGAACGATTCACTACTGACAATAGAATGATGGACCAGCCATGTCATCAGAGACATAGAAAAACATATCATAAACCTACACTATGATATGTACGATGCTATTTATATTTGATAGAGAAACAAATTCAGACCGTTCAAACATCATTCAAATACCACGGGTAACCACAAGAGTAACCATGATTTAAGGCTATTTTTCATAGAATAAGCACGGGTAACCATGGGTAACCACGAATAACCATATTATTTAAAAGGAATTGTTTATATCTTTTTAAAACATTATGGTTACTCGTGGTTACCCGTGGCTACCCCTGAGAATATACCAGTAATTTTGGTTACCCTGATGGTTACCCTTGTCGTTATCCTTGATTAAAACATATTGTGGAACTATAACTAACTGCTCTGTTGGGCTTTCACTGTTTTTTTGATGCAGCATAAGATCATGTTTTCCATATTCAGTTATTACAGCAGACTTAGTTAAATTCTGTGATCATTATTTTGTGCTGTTTTTTGGTGTATTGATGGAGGCATGGAATAATATTCTGTCTCCACATGTTATGTGTAGATGAGAACTGCATGTTTCGTTGTAAAAAGAACCAAGTTAGACTTAAAAAAATTTGCACCGTTCACAGGCAAGGTCTAAAGATTCAATGTTTTTGACAGAAAATATATTGGAACAACGAAAAATCTTACAATTTTAATGAACCACCCACTTTTACCCCCGATACAATGTTGCTAGACGTTTTTTAGTTTCAAGATGCCAACCAACATTGCTTTGGGGGTGAAAGGGGGAGGTGGAAATATGAAGATGAGAAGAACTGAAATAGTCAGCGATAGTATAACTTTGTTCTAAATATTTTGTCCAAGATTGTAGCCCTGACCCCCCAACATATGATCTGACCCCCCAACATATGACCTGACCCTCCAACATATGACCTGATCCTCCAACATATGACCTGACAAGCCAACAAATGATATTTCCATCAAAATACCACCCAGCAATTTGTAAATAAAAAGTAAATAAAAATCAGCCACAACTAATAGGGTAAACTAGGAATCCAAACCCGCGCTGCGCGCGGGTTTGCAATTCCTAGCTCCTGCGGAGGGCTCGGCGCCTGGCCGCCTGCGGCGGCTACCACTGATCAAGTGGCGCGCTTCGCGCGCCACTTCCTCAGTGCCGAGCAGCCTATAATGAAGGCATTAAACTATCCATCCAACTGATGTGATTGAGACCAAAAGTCATAGTGACCAAAACGATTTTTAATTGTAAAGCGCCTTGCAGACTGACGTACCCAGAATTTTTTCCGGAATGGTACATACTGGTGACTTCAGTATTTACCTATGCAAAAAAATCATTGCATTCTTAAACTTCTTCCCAATGAAGGTTCTTTTATTTCCCCTTCTACTATGGCTGGTCTAATTAGCTTTGTTGAACTTAATACTCACTTTACTTATTTACTGTCCGGTATTCCACTGTTCTCTTTTATACGATTCTTCGATTTCCTGGTCAATCCTTTACTGCTGTTAGAACCCGCATTATAGAAACTACTACTTTTATTAAGACACCTCACCAAGGACCGCCGGAGCACTTTTTGGATTGGGGGGGCTAAAAAGTAATAGAGAATCTGAGGGGGTCTGGAGGCGAAGCCCCCAGAAAAATTTTTTATGACCACGCCCTCTACTTTGGCCATAACTGCGACCAACGCCCCTTCCATAAGCCAACTCACCTTGGAAAAGACAGTTATCGTCAGCATATCCAATCACAAGTCACCTTAAAAAACATCGTTTGTAGAGATGTGCTGTATTGCATTTTTATATTTAATAGCGAAAAGGCTCAGCCTGGAATGAAAGGACTAAAGTTAAAAAAACTTTCACAATCTCATGGAATTATTCTCTCCGAAAAATAATGATATGGAAACACAGTCTCTCTGCTTTCGGAAGCAAACATTGTAAACATAGAGAACCTAATGACGCAAACACTGTTTCAATTTTTAATTTTGTAGCACTAAAAAATCCAATGATTTTTTTCAAATTCTCGAAAATTGTGTATGCTGTTGTTGGGTCGTTTGATGAAAATTAGTTGGAACGTCGATAGAATTTATATTTTCTGTGCTCTTCAATATAAGTATGAAGAACTGCTAAATTATACTTGTTTGGACATTCCAGAGAGTGATGTCGAGTCCATAGACGTCTTGCTAAAAAAATTATCGTTGCACTCATTGCCGGGTTAACGTTTCTGCGATTTACAGGTTTTGAGAACTCCCCTCATCAGAAATCTTTCAGGAACCGAACTTCGCTTTAAAAATAGCCACATATCATGAAAGCATTTTACTTATCGCTTGCTAAAACTGTGGGTATTTGAAGCTGTGCTAACGATGATGAAACTGTTATATCTTGGCATAATGCTATTGGACGCATTTCATTTGAGGCAAAACCTTTTAAAACATTCTGCTTAGCTTGATGTCTGATAAATGCATGAGAAGCGGTATAGTGGGGTATACAGACACTCGCAAATAAGGATGTTAACATTTTAATAAAACAAATGGCGATATTTGATCATAAAAACAAAATGGGGGGCTAAAGCCCCCCCCAGCCCCCCCGGCTCCGCGGTCCCTGCACCTCACACTAATTCCTTTGAGAAATGGTACCCCCATCTTCATATAAGAAACAAAGAAAATTTGTACAATATTTAATGGGAAACGAACAGGTTCCTTTGAAAGAAGTGGTTTTCTGCGATACTCTTAATGTTACTTTTCTCATTTACGTTCCGGTATTCCACTGTTCTCTTTTATACAATTCTTCGATTTCCTGGTCAATCCTTTTGTTAGAACCCACAAAATAGAAACTTCTACTTTTGAGACACCTCATACTAATTCTTTTGAGAAATGGTACCCTCATAAGAAACAAAGGAAATCTGTACAATATTTAATGGGAAAGCGAACAGGTTCCTTTGAAAGAATTGGTTTTCTGCGTTACTTTTAATGCTAATTTTGTTATTTACTGGCCGTTATTCCACCGTTCTCTTTTTTACGATTCTTCGATTTCCTGGTCAATCCTTTGTTGTTGTTAGAGCCCACAAAATAAAAACTACTACTTTTAAGACACCTCACCCTAATTCTGTTGAGAATTGGTACCCTCACATATTCATATAAATATAAGAAACTTGACTCAAATGGGAAACTTGTATGAGAAACTCGATTCACATAGGAAACTTGTACAATATTTATTAATGGGAAAGTGGACAGTTTGCTTTGAAGGACGCCCCGGGGGGGGGGGGTACTCCCATTGTGGCCTAACAGGGGGGTCCAGTCAGTTTGAGGGTCTTACCAATTGGCTACCAAATGGCCCTTTTTTTCAACCACATACTACCAATTAGGGGTATTCTAAGATTCGAAGCCATTTATTATGTTTCAACCCGGTACGCTCCTCCGCACACCAATTTAGTCATTACAGCATCAATGAT
Organism: Aurelia sp. 3 sensu Dawson et al. (2005); assembly: GCA_964020215.1. Taxonomy (NCBI): domain Eukaryota; kingdom Metazoa; phylum Cnidaria; class Scyphozoa; order Semaeostomeae; family Ulmaridae; genus Aurelia; species Aurelia sp. 3 sensu Dawson et al. (2005). The sequence goes on along the minus strand of OZ026573.1, from coordinate 6,493,043 downwards.
AAATGAATTTTGAAAAATTTCTTGCTTTGTTCCGTCAGTTTTGCCATAAAACATCTTGAAAAACCGTAGAAAATCTTCATCTCTAAATGCTACCATATGACCCAGTTTTCAGGTTCATGAACTACCATGTGGGGGTTTTTGTAAAAAGATACTACCATTTGAGGGTATTTTTCAAAATTTTTGCTTTGGCCCTCTTTAGCCCTGACAGGACCCCCCTGTCAGGCCACAATGGGAGTACCCCCCCCCGGGGAAAGACGTGGTTTGAATTTCGCGGGTTGTTAGTGTGTTCCACATAAAACTCGGATTACTTATATGCAACACTGAACAAAAGTAAGGCAAACAGCTATGGTTACATACAAGATTATGATTTAGGGTATCGACTTTCAGTCACGAAATCGGGAGAAGCTAAATTCACTCAGTCATGTAATTTCTAACTATAGCAACATAGTAAAGGCCCAGTAAAAGCTGTTTGGTTTATATTTTCGAACTGGGATTTCAGCAGCACTCGGAGTAATGATACAGGTAAATTCTTCGTTGTTATCTATAGATTTCAAGTAAACTTAAATCTTTAAAAACGGTGAAAGTAAACAGTTATGAGGATAGTATCCTTCGCTGAAAGAGTTGGCAAGCATGCTTTGGGTCAGTCTAGTTTTTCGACCAATGGACGGAAATCAGTTCTGTTTTCACAAGCCTGTTGATAGTTGATCTTGCTACAATAACGTTCTCTTGTTCAAAACAATCTATGTTCTCAAGGACTCGAAGAACGAAGTTTTTTGCAAAAAGTTCACTGTTAAGACTCGTAGCGGACGATGCGGTTTCCACAGGGCGAGGGATTTTGTCCACAGGGCTAGCTCTGCAGATATCCAAGTGAAACCGCAAGAAGGCTTTTTCGCTCCTGGCCTCGCTGCCTGGCGTTTTTGGGCGAAAAGAAGCAGACTTGTGGAACTTAGGTATTTTCGCGGATTTTTTGACGCGTAAATGCATGGGCTACCCGGACGGGAAGAAGGAGATCTCAGTGACGTATGGATTAGCGTTTTTCGTTTGATCTCACCACTCACCGCTTAGTTATAGTAGATAATAGCAGAGATAAACAGTTTGAATGAAGGGATCAATGATCGACTATTAAAGATGTTCTAGAAATAAACATAAAAAGCGAATACAATGAAATATACTTTTTTGTATTTGTTATATCTTCGAAAAAATCAACTCTATAATACACCAATAAAATAAATAAAGGTGCCAAATATAAGTTCAAAATTAACTAAAATGAAAGAAAATTAACAAAAAAAAATTAATAAAATGCTGTTTGCGCATGCTCAAACTGGTATAGAAATCGAAATACTCATAATGACAAAAGTTCACTACAATTTAGAGTATAAGTACTGGTGAGAGGAAAGGGTGGGGGGCGGGAGGATGGAGAACGAATGAAAGAAGAGATGAAGAAGGATGTTTGGGCTAGGGTTAGATGTTTGGGCTAGGGTTAGATGTTTGGGCTAGGGTTAGATGTTTGGGCTAGGGTTAGATGTTTGGGCTAGGGTTAGATGTTTGGGCTAGGGTTAGATGTTTGGGCTAGGGTTAGATGTTTGGGCTAGGGTTAGATGTTTGGGCTAGGGTTAGATGTTTGGGCTAGGGTTAGATGTTTGGGCTAGGGTTAGATGTTTGGGCTAGGGTTAGATGTTTGGGCTAGGGTTAGATGTTTGGGCTAGGGTTAGATGTTTGGGCTAGGGTTAGATGTTTGGGCTAGGGTTAGATGTTTGGGCTAGGGTTAGATGTTTGGGCTAGGGTTAGATGTTTGGGCTAGGGTTAGATGTTTGGGCTAGGGTTAGATGTTTGGGCTAGGGTTAGATGTTTGGGCTAGGGTTAGATGTTTGGGCTAGGGTTAGATGTTTGGGCTAGGGTTAGATGTTTGGGCTAGGGTTAGATGTTTGGGCTAGGGTTAGATGTTTGGGCTAGGGTTAGATGTTTGGGCTAGGGTTAGATGTTTGGGCTAGGGTTAGATGTTTGGGCTAGGGTTAGATGTTTGGGCTAGGGTTAGATGTTTGGGCTAGGGTTAGATGTTTGGGCTAGGGTTAGATGTTTGGGCTAGGGTTAGATGTTTGGGCTAGGGTTAGATGTTTGGGCTAGGGTTAGATGTTTGGGCTAGGGTTAGATGTTTGGGCTAGGGTTAGATGTTTGGGCTAGGGTTAGATGTTTGGGCTAGGGTTAGATGTTTGGGCTAGGGTTAGATGTTTGGGCTAGGGTTAGATGTTTGGGCTAGGGTTAGATGTTTGGGCTAGGGTTAGATGTTTGGGCTAGGGTTAGATGTTTGGGCTAGGGTTAGATGTTTGGGCTAGGGTTAGATGTTTGGGCTAGGGTTAGATGTTTGGGCTAGGGTTAGATGTTTGGGCTAGGGTTAGATGTTTGGGCTAGGGTTAGATGTTTGGGCTAGGGTTAGATGTTTGGGCTAGGGTTAGATGTTTGGGCTAGGGTTAGATGTTTGGGCTAGGGTTAGATGTTTGGGCTAGGGTTAGATGTTTGGGCTAGGGTTAGATGTTTGGGCTAGGGTTAGATGTTTGGGCTAGGGTTAGATGTTTGGGCTAGGGTTAGATGTTTGGGCTAGGGTTAGATGTTTGGGCTAGGGTTAGATGTTTGGGCTAGGGTTAGATGTTTGGGCTAGGGTTAGATGTTTGGGCTAGGGTTAGATGTTTGGGCTAGGGTTAGATGTTTGGGCTAGGGTTAGATGTTTGGGCTAGGGTTAGATGTTTGGGCTAGGGTTAGATGTTTGGGCTAGGGTTAGATGTTTGGGCTAGGGTTAGATGTTTGGGCTAGGGTTAGATGTTTGGGCTAGGGTTAGATGTTTGGGCTAGGGTTAGATGTTTGGGCTAGGGTTAGATGTTTGGGCTAGGGTTAGATGTTTGGGCTAGGGTTAGATGTTTGGGCTAGGGTTAGATGTTTGGGCTAGGGTTAGATGTTTGGGCTAGGGTTAGATGTTTGGGCTAGGGTTAGATGTTTGGGCTAGGGTTAGATGTTTGGGCTAGGGTTAGATGTTTGGGCTAGGGTTAGATGTTTGGGCTAGGGTTAGATGTTTGGGCTAGGGTTAGATGTTTGGGCTAGGGTTAGATGTTTGGGCTAGGGTTAGATGTTTGGGCTAGGGTTAGATGTTTGGGCTAGGGTTAGATGTTTGGGCTAGGGTTAGATGTTTGGGCTAGGGTTAGATGTTTGGGCTAGGGTTAGATGTTTGGGCTAGGGTTAGATGTTTGGGCTAGGGTTAGATGTTTGGGCTAGGGTTAGATGTTTGGGCTAGGGTTAGATGTTTGGGCTAGGGTTAGATGTTTGGGCTAGGGTTAGATGTTTGGGCTAGGGTTAGATGTTTGGGCTAGGGTTAGATGTTTGGGCTAGGGTTAGATGTTTGGGCTAGGGTTAGATGTTTGGGCTAGGGTTAGATGTTTGGGCTAGGGTTAGATGTTTGGGCTAGGGTTAGATGTTTGGGCTAGGGTTAGATGTTTGGGCTAGGGTTAGATGTTTGGGCTAGGGTTAGATGTTTGGGCTAGGGTTAGATGTTTGGGCTAGGGTTAGATGTTTGGGCTAGGGTTAGATGTTTGGGCTAGGGTTAGATGTTTGGGCTAGGGTTAGATGTTTGGGCTAGGGTTAGATGTTTGGGCTAGGGTTAGATGTTTGGGCTAGGGTTAGATGTTTGGGCTAGGGTTAGATGTTTGGGCTAGGGTTAGATGTTTGGGCTAGGGTTAGATGTTTGGGCTAGGGTTAGATGTTTGGGCTAGGGTTAGATGTTTGGGCTAGGGTTAGATGTTTGGGCTAGGGTTAGATGTTTGGGCTAGGGTTAGATGTTTGGGCTAGGGTTAGATGTTTGGGCTAGGGTTAGATGTTTGGGCTAGGGTTAGATGTTTGGGCTAGGGTTAGATGTTTGGGCTAGGGTTAGATGTTTGGGCTAGGGTTAGATGTTTGGGCTAGGGTTAGATGTTTGGGCTAGGGTTAGATGTTTGGGCTAGGGTTAGATGTTTGGGCTAGGGTTAGATGTTTGGGCTAGGGTTAGATGTTTGGGCTAGGGTTAGATGTTTGGGCTAGGGTTAGATGTTTGGGCTAGGGTTAGATGTTTGGGCTAGGGTTAGATGTTTGGGCTAGGGTTAGATGTTTGGGCTAGGGTTAGATGTTTGGGCTAGGGTTAGATGTTTGGGCTAGGGTTAGATGTTTGGGCTAGGGTTAGATGTTTGGGCTAGGGTTAGATGTTTGGGCTAGGGTTAGATGTTTGGGCTAGGGTTAGATGTTTGGGCTAGGGTTAGATGTTTGGGCTAGGGTTAGATGTTTGGGCTAGGGTTAGATGTTTGGGCTAGGGTTAGATGTTTGGGCTAGGGTTAGATGTTTGGGCTAGGGTTAGATGTTTGGGCTAGGGTTAGATGTTTGGGCTAGGGTTAGATGTTTGGGCTAGGGTTAGATGTTTGGGCTAGGGTTAGATGTTTGGGCTAGGGTTAGATGTTTGGGCTAGGGTTAGATGTTTGGGCTAGGGTTAGATGTTTGGGCTAGGGTTAGATGTTTGGGCTAGGGTTAGATGTTTGGGCTAGGGTTAGATGTTTGGGCTAGGGTTAGATGTTTGGGCTAGGGTTAGATGTTTGGGCTAGGGTTAGATGTTTGGGCTAGGGTTAGATGTTTGGGCTAGGGTTAGATGTTTGGGCTAGGGTTAGATGTTTGGGCTAGGGTTAGATGTTTGGGCTAGGGTTAGATGTTTGGGCTAGGGTTAGATGTTTGGGCTAGGGTTAGATGTTTGGGCTAGGGTTAGATGTTTGGGCTAGGGTTAGATGTTTGGGCTAGGGTTAGATGTTTGGGCTAGGGTTAGATGTTTGGGCTAGGGTTAGATGTTTGGGCTAGGGTTAGATGTTTGGGCTAGGGTTAGATGTTTGGGCTAGGGTTAGATGTTTGGGCTAGGGTTAGATGTTTGGGCTAGGGTTAGATGTTTGGGCTAGGGTTAGATGTTTGGGCTAGGGTTAGATGTTTGGGCTAGGGTTAGATGTTTGGGCTAGGGTTAGATGTTTGGGCTAGGGTTAGATGTTTGGGCTAGGGTTAGATGTTTGGGCTAGGGTTAGATGTTTGGGCTAGGGTTAGATGTTTGGGCTAGGGTTAGATGTTTGGGCTAGGGTTAGATGTTTGGGCTAGGGTTAGATGTTTGGGCTAGGGTTAGATGTTTGGGCTAGGGTTAGATGTTTGGGCTAGGGTTAGATGTTTGGGCTAGGGTTAGATGTTTGGGCTAGGGTTAGATGTTTGGGCTAGGGTTAGATGTTTGGGCTAGGGTTAGATGTTTGGGCTAGGGTTAGATGTTTGGGCTAGGGTTAGATGTTTGGGCTAGGGTTAGATGTTTGGGCTAGGGTTAGATGTTTGGGCTAGGGTTAGATGTTTGGGCTAGGGTTAGATGTTTGGGCTAGGGTTAGATGTTTGGGCTAGGGTTAGATGTTTGGGCTAGGGTTAGATGTTTGGGCTAGGGTTAGATGTTTGGGCTAGGGTTAGATGTTTGGGCTAGGGTTAGATGTTTGGGCTAGGGTTAGATGTTTGGGCTAGGGTTAGATGTTTGGGCTAGGGTTAGATGTTTGGGCTAGGGTTAGATGTTTGGGCTAGGGTTAGATGTTTGGGCTAGGGTTAGATGTTTGGGCTAGGGTTAGATGTTTGGGCTAGGGTTAGATGTTTGGGCTAGGGTTAGATGTTTGGGCTAGGGTTAGATGTTTGGGCTAGGGTTAGATGTTTGGGCTAGGGTTAGATGTTTGGGCTAGGGTTAGATGTTTGGGCTAGGGTTAGATGTTTGGGCTAGGGTTAGATGTTTGGGCTAGGGTTAGATGTTTGGGCTAGGGTTAGATGTTTGGGCTAGGGTTAGATGTTTGGGCTAGGGTTAGATGTTTGGGCTAGGGTTAGATGTTTGGGCTAGGGTTAGATGTTTGGGCTAGGGTTAGATGTTTGGGCTAGGGTTAGATGTTTGGGCTAGGGTTAGATGTTTGGGCTAGGGTTAGATGTTTGGGCTAGGGTTAGATGTTTGGGCTAGGGTTAGATGTTTGGGCTAGGGTTAGATGTTTGGGCTAGGGTTAGATGTTTGGGCTAGGGTTAGATGTTTGGGCTAGGGTTAGATGTTTGGGCTAGGGTTAGATGTTTGGGCTAGGGTTAGATGTTTGGGCTAGGGTTAGATGTTTGGGCTAGGGTTAGATGTTTGGGCTAGGGTTAGATGTTTGGGCTAGGGTTAGATGTTTGGGCTAGGGTTAGATGTTTGGGCTAGGGTTAGATGTTTGGGCTAGGGTTAGATGTTTGGGCTAGGGTTAGATGTTTGGGCTAGGGTTAGATGTTTGGGCTAGGGTTAGATGTTTGGGCTAGGGTTAGATGTTTGGGCTAGGGTTAGATGTTTGGGCTAGGGTTAGATGTTTGGGCTAGGGTTAGATGTTTGGGCTAGGGTTAGATGTTTGGGCTAGGGTTAGATGTTTGGGCTAGGGTTAGATGTTTGGGCTAGGGTTAGATGTTTGGGCTAGGGTTAGATGTTTGGGCTAGGGTTAGATGTTTGGGCTAGGGTTAGATGTTTGGGCTAGGGTTAGATGTTTGGGCTAGGGTTAGATGTTTGGGCTAGGGTTAGATGTTTGGGCTAGGGTTAGATGTTTGGGCTAGGGTTAGATGTTTGGGCTAGGGTTAGATGTTTGGGCTAGGGTTAGATGTTTGGGCTAGGGTTAGATGTTTGGGCTAGGGTTAGATGTTTGGGCTAGGGTTAGATGTTTGGGCTAGGGTTAGATGTTTGGGCTAGGGTTAGATGTTTGGGCTAGGGTTAGATGTTTGGGCTAGGGTTAGATGTTTGGGCTAGGGTTAGATGTTTGGGCTAGGGTTAGATGTTTGGGCTAGGGTTAGATGTTTGGGCTAGGGTTAGATGTTTGGGCTAGGGTTAGATGTTTGGGCTAGGGTTAGATGTTTGGGCTAGGGTTAGATGTTTGGGCTAGGGTTAGATGTTTGGGCTAGGGTTAGATGTTTGGGCTAGGGTTAGATGTTTGGGCTAGGGTTAGATGTTTGGGCTAGGGTTAGATGTTTGGGCTAGGGTTAGATGTTTGGGCTAGGGTTAGATGTTTGGGCTAGGGTTAGATGTTTGGGCTAGGGTTAGATGTTTGGGCTAGGGTTAGATGTTTGGGCTAGGGTTAGATGTTTGGGCTAGGGTTAGATGTTTGGGCTAGGGTTAGATGTTTGGGCTAGGGTTAGATGTTTGGGCTAGGGTTAGATGTTTGGGCTAGGGTTAGATGTTTGGGCTAGGGTTAGATGTTTGGGCTAGGGTTAGATGTTTGGGCTAGGGTTAGATGTTTGGGCTAGGGTTAGATGTTTGGGCTAGGGTTAGATGTTTGGGCTAGGGTTAGATGTTTGGGCTAGGGTTAGATGTTTGGGCTAGGGTTAGATGTTTGGGCTAGGGTTAGATGTTTGGGCTAGGGTTAGATGTTTGGGCTAGGGTTAGATGTTTGGGCTAGGGTTAGATGTTTGGGCTAGGGTTAGATGTTTGGGCTAGGGTTAGATGTTTGGGCTAGGGTTAGATGTTTGGGCTAGGGTTAGATGTTTGGGCTAGGGTTAGATGTTTGGGCTAGGGTTAGATGTTTGGGCTAGGGTTAGATGTTTGGGCTAGGGTTAGATGTTTGGGCTAGGGTTAGATGTTTGGGCTAGGGTTAGATGTTTGGGCTAGGGTTAGATGTTTGGGCTAGGGTTAGATGTTTGGGCTAGGGTTAGATGTTTGGGCTAGGGTTAGATGTTTGGGCTAGGGTTAGATGTTTGGGCTAGGGTTAGATGTTTGGGCTAGGGTTAGATGTTTGGGCTAGGGTTAGATGTTTGGGCTAGGGTTAGATGTTTGGGCTAGGGTTAGATGTTTGGGCTAGGGTTAGATGTTTGGGCTAGGGTTAGATGTTTGGGCTAGGGTTAGATGTTTGGGCTAGGGTTAGATGTTTGGGCTAGGGTTAGATGTTTGGGCTAGGGTTAGATGTTTGGGCTAGGGTTAGATGTTTGGGCTAGGGTTAGATGTTTGGGCTAGGGTTAGATGTTTGGGCTAGGGTTAGATGTTTGGGCTAGGGTTAGATGTTTGGGCTAGGGTTAGATGTTTGGGCTAGGGTTAGATGTTTGGGCTAGGGTTAGATGTTTGGGCTAGGGTTAGATGTTTGGGCTAGGGTTAGATGTTTGGGCTAGGGTTAGATGTTTGGGCTAGGGTTAGATGTTTGGGCTAGGGTTAGATGTTTGGGCTAGGGTTAGATGTTTGGGCTAGGGTTAGATGTTTGGGCTAGGGTTAGATGTTTGGGCTAGGGTTAGATGTTTGGGCTAGGGTTAGATGTTTGGGCTAGGGTTAGATGTTTGGGCTAGGGTTAGATGTTTGGGCTAGGGTTAGATGTTTGGGCTAGGGTTAGATGTTTGGGCTAGGGTTAGATGTTTGGGCTAGGGTTAGATGTTTGGGCTAGGGTTAGATGTTTGGGCTAGGGTTAGATGTTTGGGCTAGGGTTAGATGTTTGGGCTAGGGTTAGATGTTTGGGCTAGGGTTAGATGTTTGGGCTAGGGTTAGATGTTTGGGCTAGGGTTAGATGTTTGGGCTAGGGTTAGATGTTTGGGCTAGGGTTAGATGTTTGGGCTAGGGTTAGATGTTTGGGCTAGGGTTAGATGTTTGGGCTAGGGTTAGATGTTTGGGCTAGGGTTAGATGTTTGGGCTAGGGTTAGATGTTTGGGCTAGGGTTAGATGTTTGGGCTAGGGTTAGATGTTTGGGCTAGGGTTAGATGTTTGGGCTAGGGTTAGATGTTTGGGCTAGGGTTAGATGTTTGGGCTAGGGTTAGATGTTTGGGCTAGGGTTAGATGTTTGGGCTAGGGTTAGATGTTTGGGCTAGGGTTAGATGTTTGGGCTAGGGTTAGATGTTTGGGCTAGGGTTAGATGTTTGGGCTAGGGTTAGATGTTTGGGCTAGGGTTAGATGTTTGGGCTAGGGTTAGATGTTTGGGCTAGGGTTAGATGTTTGGGCTAGGGTTAGATGTTTGGGCTAGGGTTAGATGTTTGGGCTAGGGTTAGATGTTTGGGCTAGGGTTAGATGTTTGGGCTAGGGTTAGATGTTTGGGCTAGGGTTAGATGTTTGGGCTAGGGTTAGATGTTTGGGCTAGGGTTAGATGTTTGGGCTAGGGTTAGATGTTTGGGCTAGGGTTAGATGTTTGGGCTAGGGTTAGATGTTTGGGCTAGGGTTAGATGTTTGGGCTAGGGTTAGATGTTTGGGCTAGGGTTAGATGTTTGGGCTAGGGTTAGATGTTTGGGCTAGGGTTAGATGTTTGGGCTAGGGTTAGATGTTTGGGCTAGGGTTAGATGTTTGGGCTAGGGTTAGATGTTTGGGCTAGGGTTAGATGTTTGGGCTAGGGTTAGATGTTTGGGCTAGGGTTAGATGTTTGGGCTAGGGTTAGATGTTTGGGCTAGGGTTAGATGTTTGGGCTAGGGTTAGATGTTTGGGCTAGGGTTAGATGTTTGGGCTAGGGTTAGATGTTTGGGCTAGGGTTAGATGTTTGGGCTAGGGTTAGATGTTTGGGCTAGGGTTAGATGTTTGGGCTAGGGTTAGATGTTTGGGCTAGGGTTAGATGTTTGGGCTAGGGTTAGATGTTTGGGCTAGGGTTAGATGTTTGGGCTAGGGTTAGATGTTTGGGCTAGGGTTAGATGTTTGGGCTAGGGTTAGATGTTTGGGCTAGGGTTAGATGTTTGGGCTAGGGTTAGATGTTTGGGCTAGGGTTAGATGTTTGGGCTAGGGTTAGATGTTTGGGCTAGGGTTAGATGTTTGGGCTAGGGTTAGATGTTTGGGCTAGGGTTAGATGTTTGGGCTAGGGTTAGATGTTTGGGCTAGGGTTAGATGTTTGGGCTAGGGTTAGATGTTTGGGCTAGGGTTAGATGTTTGGGCTAGGGTTAGATGTTTGGGCTAGGGTTAGATGTTTGGGCTAGGGTTAGATGTTTGGGCTAGGGTTAGATGTTTGGGCTAGGGTTAGATGTTTGGGCTAGGGTTAGATGTTTGGGCTAGGGTTAGATGTTTGGGCTAGGGTTAGATGTTTGGGCTAGGGTTAGATGTTTGGGCTAGGGTTAGATGTTTGGGCTAGGGTTAGATGTTTGGGCTAGGGTTAGATGTTTGGGCTAGGGTTAGATGTTTGGGCTAGGGTTAGATGTTTGGGCTAGGGTTAGATGTTTGGGCTAGGGTTAGATGTTTGGGCTAGGGTTAGATGTTTGGGCTAGGGTTAGATGTTTGGGCTAGGGTTAGATGTTTGGGCTAGGGTTAGATGTTTGGGCTAGGGTTAGATGTTTGGGCTAGGGTTAGATGTTTGGGCTAGGGTTAGATGTTTGGGCTAGGGTTAGATGTTTGGGCTAGGGTTAGATGTTTGGGCTAGGGTTAGATGTTTGGGCTAGGGTTAGATGTTTGGGCTAGGGTTAGATGTTTGGGCTAGGGTTAGATGTTTGGGCTAGGGTTAGATGTTTGGGCTAGGGTTAGATGTTTGGGCTAGGGTTAGATGTTTGGGCTAGGGTTAGATGTTTGGGCTAGGGTTAGATGTTTGGGCTAGGGTTAGATGTTTGGGCTAGGGTTAGATGTTTGGGCTAGGGTTAGATGTTTGGGCTAGGGTTAGATGTTTGGGCTAGGGTTAGATGTTTGGGCTAGGGTTAGATGTTTGGGCTAGGGTTAGATGTTTGGGCTAGGGTTAGATGTTTGGGCTAGGGTTAGATGTTTGGGCTAGGGTTAGATGTTTGGGCTAGGGTTAGATGTTTGGGCTAGGGTTAGATGTTTGGGCTAGGGTTAGATGTTTGGGCTAGGGTTAGATGTTTGGGCTAGGGTTAGATGTTTGGGCTAGGGTTAGATGTTTGGGCTAGGGTTAGATGTTTGGGCTAGGGTTAGATGTTTGGGCTAGGGTTAGATGTTTGGGCTAGGGTTAGATGTTTGGGCTAGGGTTAGATGTTTGGGCTAGGGTTAGATGTTTGGGCTAGGGTTAGATGTTTGGGCTAGGGTTAGATGTTTGGGCTAGGGTTAGATGTTTGGGCTAGGGTTAGATGTTTGGGCTAGGGTTAGATGTTTGGGCTAGGGTTAGATGTTTGGGCTAGGGTTAGATGTTTGGGCTAGGGTTAGATGTTTGGGCTAGGGTTAGATGTTTGGGCTAGGGTTAGATGTTTGGGCTAGGGTTAGATGTTTGGGCTAGGGTTAGATGTTTGGGCTAGGGTTAGATGTTTGGGCTAGGGTTAGATGTTTGGGCTAGGGTTAGATGTTTGGGCTAGGGTTAGATGTTTGGGCTAGGGTTAGATGTTTGGGCTAGGGTTAGATGTTTGGGCTAGGGTTAGATGTTTGGGCTAGGGTTAGATGTTTGGGCTAGGGTTAGATGTTTGGGCTAGGGTTAGATGTTTGGGCTAGGGTTAGATGTTTGGGCTAGGGTTAGATGTTTGGGCTAGGGTTAGATGTTTGGGCTAGGGTTAGATGTTTGGGCTAGGGTTAGATGTTTGGGCTAGGGTTAGATGTTTGGGCTAGGGTTAGATGTTTGGGCTAGGGTTAGATGTTAGGGCTAGGGTTAGATGTTTGGGCTAGGGTTAGATGTTTGGGCTAGGGTTAGATGTTTGGGCTAGGGTTAGATGTTAGGGTTAGGGTTAGGGTTAGGGTTAGGGTTAGGGTTAGGGTTAGGGTTAGGGTTAGGGTTAGGGTTAGGGTTAGGGTTAGGGTTAGGGTTAGGGTTAGGGTTAGGGTTAGGGTTAGGGTTAGGGTTAGGGTTAGGGTTAGGGTTAGGGTTAGGGTTAGGGTTAGGGTTAGGGTTAGGGTTAGGGTTAGGGTTAGGGTTAGGGTTAGGGTTAGGGTTAGGGTTAGGGTTAGGGTTAGGGTTAGGGTT